>JARWLC010000006.1:58490000-58762500 GCA_033318265.1 Phyllotis vaccarum
AAGCATTCCATTTCTGAACAGAAGCACAGTGCCCTACACCAAACATTGCCAATAGAACATGACAATGCATGCACCATAATAGATTGTGATTAACAAAAGTTTAGTTTATGAGAGCAAGAGCAGTTAACATTAGCATGTCTTAACATAATTCAGTACATGGGTAATGAGAGGACATATAGGACTACCTTCACAAGTGCATGAACCACCTTTGATGATGCTGCATGGTCATTTTTTATTAAGCAGCACTCTAAGTACAAGGTATGGGAACCAAAGGCAATTCTGATTGGGTATAATGTCAGTATCAGTGATTTCCCGGAAACACTGCCATCAATAGAGGCTGTGATTTTATATATATATAAAATCTATTGATGGCAGTGTATATATATATATATATATATATATATATATATATATATATATGTGTGTGTGTGTGTGTGTGTGTGTGTGTATATGTATATATATGTGTGTGTGTATATATATGTATATATATATATATTTATAAATATAAATATATATATATTTGGAGGGTTGATGGGTAACCTTAGTTGTCAACTTAGCCACATCTAGAATCAACTAAAACCTAAACATCTGGGCTACAGAATAATCTTATGTATTATTCTTGATTGGATTATTGGTGGTCAGAAGATCTATCCTAAATCTGAACCTTATGGTAGCTGAGATATTTCTTTGCAGAATTAGAACCTACTTCTTTGAACTTTTCAGTTCAACTGCTGAAAAGCAATTGAAGTATACAGTCTTGTGTGGGGGAGATTGTGTTGTTTCATTGTAAATAATTATCCTACCCACTGGTTTAATAAAAAGTGCTGATTGGCCAAGGGCAGGCAGGAAGTTTGGGCAGGGTTACCAGACTAAGAAAAACTCTGAGAACAGGAAGCACATAGCAGAATGCCAGAGAGAAGCCGGAAGAAGCAGAGGACAGCTATGCTGCTCTAAGAAAAGGTACCCAGCAGCATGGCTGAACAAGATAAGAGTAATGGGTTAGACTGAGGGTAAAGAGACAGCAAGTTGTATGCCTGGACCTTAGGCCAATCAGTCTAAAACTATTGAAAGCGCCTGTGTGTCTCTGCAGGTCTGTGGGACTGTGGGCCTAAACCTTGTGTCTAGGCCCGAAACTCTGGAACAGAAACCTCATACTACACTTGTGGACTGGAGGACTACTGGGTTCTTGGCCCTTCCATTGTGTGGTAGCCATTATTGGACTAGCCAGACCACAACCTATACAACACTTTAAGATATTTAATATATATATATATACATCTATATTTAATATATATTCCATATATATTTATGTTTCTTTTCCATGGCCACTAATATTTTTCTCCCAAAATAAAAAAAGTGGTTTTTATGTTGATTGTGAGCTTCTCATTAAAGACTTTCTCCTTATGTGAAGTCATAGAAATTTGGAGGCATATAATTATATGTATTTAGTGATTCTCTTTAAATGGTATTTGTCTCTTGCATCTCAATTTAACTATCTCTTCAACAGCTTAAATCATTCAACAAAGCACACAACTAAGCATGCACAGTACTCAGTTGCTTAGAAAAACTTTTATTAGTTCTCATGATTCAAATCTTTATATGGATGGGGATGGATGTTCTAGAATGATGTCACTTATTGCCAGTCACGTGTCTAGCAAATGGAATGATTGGATGAAATGAAGCCTTCTCTGTTTGAGGAGTTTCTATCTTCTAGGAGATGAGCTAAGGAACGTTTATGGTGATAGTAAGATGTCAGCTGCCAGAGATGGCAAACCACAATGGCTTTTAAGTTACTACCTACATCAGATTTTCTGTGATCCTGTTAATTAAACAAGTCCTTCAGACAATCTCAAAGTCTGTACAGATGAAGCCAACCCAAAGAAAAACCCATCTATTCCCTGAAGAGAAGCGCCTAAACCAGTCTTGATATTGGAATGAAGAAATCGGACTTGCTTGGAGTGGATCCACCATGCTGAGCTGATCCATCTTGAGACTTCTTGCCCTTTTTGGGGAGGGGATCAGGGGATGGTGAGGGGGGAGGCTGAAGGTTTACTGGAAGGGATTGGGAGGAGGGAAGGAATGAGGTGCAGGGGGGTACATGGATAAAAAGGAGAAAGAAAAAAAAGAAAAACCCATCTAATAGGATGGGCACCCAATAGTGAAGAGTAGCTGGGTCTACATGATGTAAATAAATGGGATCAGGCAGGATTTTCATATTTCATACTAGGAAAAATTTAAGCCATGAATATGTATTACTTTTGTAAATGATATTGCTTTTAAAGGTAGAAAGAAAACATACTTTTGCAGTTATGAACCTTGACTTCACTTCCTGCATTTGCATATTTTCCAGCCTTGAGTTATCACACCCTTGCTCTTGTCAAACACACAGGGTCCCACAGTGAGGCTGTAAAATGCCCACCTCCTCCCAGAGACCTCACCTTTGCAGTCACCCCAGCATCTGCCAGTGCACATGCACAGATACTGTGGAAGCATGCATAGTACAGTGAACAAGGACAAAAAACCAGCCAGAAATCCCAACTGGCTGCAGCTGCTTCCATCTCACAAAAGGAAGGGCTCGTTTGGTTAGTTTAAGGTATAAAAATCTAGCTTCTCATGGTATAGTTTAGTTGGGAATAGCAGAGTAAAAGAGGTAGTGAAGATTCTGCAATAAGATTAGACCGAAAGTAAAGAGATCAAAAACAGGATACGAAAGGAAAGAAATAACATGGAAAATAATGACTGTGAGTGGCCAAAATTCTTTTAAGGATATGAGTGTGCAACGTATCAAGCTACTACAGAAAGCTTTGTTGTCTTGTAGTGTTCTGCTTTGCTGTAGTGGCCCCAGGATACTGCAAAACGTATTTCCCTAGGTTGTCAGCCTTTGCTGAGTTTCAGCAGAATAAGTCTGAGCTGTGTTTCTTCTCTGTGCTGAACTTGTTCTCAGTAGAGCCGATTTAATAATTGTGACCTCAGTTTCTATCTTTCAGAACATCTAGAGCCAGTCTGTGTATCTGCTCAGATACGCCAGCATCTGAAGGTAACATCCACACATGCAGAAGCCCACCTACTGTGACCTCCCTATATGCCAGCATCAGCACAGAGCTTACTCATAGCAAAGGACTCAGCCGATACAACCTGCATTTGGCAAAGACTCAAGGGCAAACAGCAAGGAGAGTGGGGAAGAGTGAGTGAAAGGGAGGATTGTGCCTTCCCATGAAGGAGGAAAAGCTCATGTAGAAACCGACGTGGGAGGACCCTGGCTCAGGAAGCTGAAAGAAATCTAATAACAAGTGAGGGCAGAAATGGTTTGAGAAGTGTAGTTAGTATGGAATATTTCTCCCAGTATAGGAGTGTAGGGCAAACAAAGCATAAGAAAGTTGTCTGCCATTGGCCGACTTCCGACACCCAGGTCGCAGGCTGACAGAGGACGTTGTTGGGCTTCCTTCAGTGGTTGTGAATCAGAGTTCTATTGCTGTAGAATCAGACATTGTTCATTTGTAATTGAGTTGCTCACATCACGCTTGGTTACCTCTTCCTCGCATACTAAATTGTTTTTGCCGAAATGCCTTATGGTTTTCCTGAACAGACTAACTAGAGCAGACTACGAAGAGGGTTTAATGTTCAATTTGTACATATGAGTATCTATTTTGTCAAGCCTCTAATAAGCTTGATCCACAAGTGATTAGAATGGTATTTGAGGGAGATCAAGGAGACGAACACATCTGGAGGATCTGAGGTAAAAGTAGCTTCAGGGGGTAGTGTAATGATGACATCGGAGTCCAGCAGAAGCAGGAAGAAGCTTAGAATGATCATGAAAATCAAGTGCTGGAATACAGAGAACAAGTCTAAGAAAGCGGTTCATAAACACTTTGATCTGGTTAATCAGTTCCTAAATTGATAAAAACCAGCTTCTATTAAAGCTCCTATTAAAGTACCTTAGCATTACTTTCATGATCACTTTGAATTTGTTAACCTTTCTTCAGTTCCAAGGGAAATAGGAGGCTCTTTAATTGGGAATGGGATGAAAAAGCGAATATATTTATTTCTTTGTAAATCACAGTATTTTTAAAACTACCTTTGGTCATGAAACACAGATTCCTGAAACAAAAGAGATATTCAGATTTAAAAAAATACAAAATATGATTAGACTCTCATTTAGTAAAGTGGCCAGTCTATCATCCTATTTTACAGGGTAGCCACCAAAGAGGAGCCTATTCAACTTCATAGTCTTTCTTCATCTTATTAGGTGACAAAACAGGCTCAATTTCAGCAAATATGTTATGCTAGCCCTTGAGACATCAAAGACAGATGAGCTAAGAGATGTTGCCATATCTTGCTCTGATTGTCCTTCTAGGCGCTGTTGAAGAAATTATTGTATGTTCCTCACTATACAGCCAAATAATTTATTACTCAGTAACACTAGATTAATGAGGAACACTTCATCCTCTGTCGGATCCTTTTCAAATGAGTTAGTCTCATAGCATGTAGCTACCCACCCTTAACTTTTCAGATGGGAATAAAAGTACTATGCAGCTCCACCAGGCTTTATGTATTCTGATGTGAAGTTTAAGATGATAATATTTCTGGTTCTGGACTAGGTATTTGTATGTATGTTAAGTATCTATGTTCTCTAAGAGCTCAGAGTCTTTCTGGGAAGAAAAATTAAGAGGGAGAAAGGAAGTAGAGCCAATCAATGCAATGCAAGGTTCAGGACCAGCACTGAAACTGACTGCATGGGAGGACTTTTTTTTTTTTTTTTACAAAGGTAAGAAAAGGTCTACAATTTTGGGGTATTGGATGCCTTTGCAGAGTAGATCAGACTTTAGCCTTCACTTTCCAGTAAAGAAAAAGAAACATAAAATGTTGCCCCAAAAAATGTGGTTGCAAAAATTGCTGGTTATTCTCTGTCTGAAAACACAGCTTCCCTCCGTATATAGAGCTTCTCTACTCACAGTCATAGTATATTGAGTTTGGTTTATGCTGGCACAAATACAAGTAAGAATTTTTATGATTTTATAATTTAAAAATATAATTGGTGTTTTTAATAATTGTGCTGCTGTGTAAGTTTCCATCATTTAGGTTTCATAAAATTCTTTTTTTTTTTTTTTTTTTTTTTTTTGCTTTGGATGTTGTAGAGTTACCTCGTCAGTCGCAAGTCTCAAAGAGTTAAAAACTTAGAATTTCTATGAACCTCAAGGTCTGTATCTGGTAACTCTGTGGCTCTCGCCATACCCTTTATTGAATCAAATTATGTGTGGTATGGATACTACTTGGAATACCCTAAGAACACTCTAGAGAAGGAGAGGCTAATGTTTAAAGAAGGCAAATAAGACACATGTGGAAGCTAAACTTTCCCATAAACACTACCATGCTGAAATACAAGTGAAAATGAGAAGATACTGTGGAAGCTAGACCACAGGAAGGGGCTTTCAGGTTAAAGTCAGCTTAAATAATCTGAGTCCTGTGTCCCAAGTGTGTTGTGTCTTCATCCAGAAAGTTCTATGTAAGCTTCCAGTGGAAGGAAGCAATTAATAGACCTATCTAACTGACATACCCATGATATTCAGAAAGACACAATAGTGGTACTCACATGCTGGTGGTAACCAACAGCTGTCTAAGTAGATTTAAGACCCACTCAGCAGAATGAAAATCAGGCCTGGTTCTAGAAACCTAAAACTGCTGTTATGGATCCTAGAAGAGAATCTATTACTACCACTTTGGTATCCCAGCATAATTTCTTATTTTAAATTTTATATATAAATTATTCTAAATTTAGATTTAAAATTCCCACATCCTAAATTGTATCCTCATAAGTTAGCTAAGTATACACTTATCTAAGTATCCATCATCATCCCTCATCAAAAAAGTTTCAGTCTATAGCAAAAAAAAAAAAAAAAAAGACCATTACAGAACTAGTGGGCATAACTCAAAGATTAATGGACTGTGGGATGTCCAGCACCAATGGGATACATCTGTAGCACAATTTGACCTTTATTGTTCAAGAAAACTTTGCAGAAAAGGGAGCAGAAAGATTTTAAGAGACAGAATACCAAAAAGTCTGCCACAAGACTGCCTGTTCCAGAAATGGCTGCATAAACAAGACCTGAACAGTGACAATAAAGTAGACTGGGTGGGGGGTGGGGGGGAGGAGTCTCATGGGTTCCACCCCTAGACAAAAGTAAAAGATACTAATGACTGTTAAGCAATAGAGCCTTATTTATACAAATAACACACACATATATAAATATGTATACACATATATAAAATATACATAATGCTAACTGTAATAAAGAAAAAGAGGCTATCAGTTTGAGAAGGAGGACATGGGTTGAAGGAGGAGGACTTGGGAGGGGTCGTTTGGAGGGAGGAATGAGAAGTGGCGAGGTGATATAGTCAATTAAGATATAAAACAATAAATCAAAAAAGCAAGACCATATAGGCAGTAGCTGCCTGTCTGCTAACAAGAGAAACAGCCCTCAGCAGAAGCACATTTCAGCACAAAGAAACAAAACAAAGAATAGAGAGGGCGAGGAAGTGCAGAATTCCTTCTGCCTGAAGTTCCATAGAACTGGAATGAACTTTGAGAAAACCCCCTAGAGACGAAAGTGCACTACAACACTGGGCTTGCACTTGAGGAAAACTGGTGTCACACACCCTGAATGGAAAGCCACCTTCTGCTATGTGAGAAAGCACCCGTCACTCCCACTGTATGTAACATCAGGTGTGATTTCCAATGGATGTCACCGAAATGAATGCAGGACCACTAGGCCAGTGACACAACAGACAGGGCCATTAGGGGAAATGTGCAGTTTACCAACCATCTCTCAAATAGTAAGCATAAAAGTTCAGTACTACTGCCCTGACACAATGTTTAAATTTCTTACAAAGTACAATCTGATGAGAAAAAAAAAAATCCTTTCTATTATGTGTCTGAACACAAGCCAACAGGATTATACATTGATAATCATCAAAAGAACATAATTGTGCTGTTAAAAAAATTAAAGTGGGCCAGTTTTACTCAAGAAAAATATTATCTTTATGCTTTTTTAGATTATTAATGAGTATGTGCTATTAATTATCTCTCTATTTTTAATTTCAGTGGATCATTTCTTTTGGGCACACATTTTAGAAGATGCTAATAGACAAATTTATGTCTCTTCTATTCATATAGATAATTAGGGGCCAGAAAAAATGACTCATCAAGTACTTGTACTTTTATAAGCCTTCCAGACTAAGTTTGAACTCTAGGGCTCATCAAAAAGTGGAAGTAATTATTAGTAATTATTAATTTATAATTCTTTTACAGAAGTTTGCACAGGTGTGGAGCACTGCTAGCTATTAAGGAATTAGTTTATCTAAGCATGTTACCCTTTATTATCTTTTAAAAAGAAAAATCCTGGTGTACTATGGTGTACTTTTTAGCTACAAATATGAGACAGAAATTTCCCATGTTTTCCCTTTGTATTTATTGAAAAATAAAGAAACATTATAAAGTGAGCAGAGGGAAGGAAATGAAAAGAACTCATTTTAAAATTAATTCAAGTTGAGTGGTAGAAGTGATATTAAGTAGATGATAGAGGACATGAAAAAATGTTGTTTTGAATGTCTGTATGCATTTATGTGTATGTATAGATATGTGGTATGAATAGATTATTTCTTCTTCATTATTTACACTTTGTACAATATTAAATGTTGTTTAAATAAATCTATGTAATCCTGACAACAACTTGGAGATTTGTTTTTCTCATTTTTCTGCTGGTAAGTAGGAAGCTCATGAGGGTGAAGGAGAGAGTTAGTGGAAGATGACGGAGAATACAGGCATGAGGACCTGAATTTGAGCCCTGCATCCATAAAAAAGCTGGGCATCGTGGCACAGACCTTCAGTCCCATAGCTTGGAGGCAAAGACACGAGGATCCCTGTGGTCTGCTGGCTAGCTAGTGTAACTTTATCAGTGAACTCTAGAGTTAGTGAGCAAGTCTGTCTCAAATATTGGATGGAGAACAATTGAAAAAGAAATGTGCTTTAACCTATAGCCCTCAAACACCCACACACACACACACACACCCACACACACACACACACACACACACACACACACACACACACACACACACACACACAGACACACACGAACATCAAGTGACTCACTACCACCAAGCACTGAGTTTTTACCAATGTATCTTTCTGACTTTAACCCAACTTAGGTCTCTGTCTTAGTTACATTCCAATTGTTACAGTAAACCAAAAAAAAAGGACCTTAAGAAGGATTTGTTTTGGTTCACAGTTTGAGTTAAAGTTCATCAGGGAGAAGAAGCCAGAGTATCAAGAGCTTGGAGTGTCTGGTCACATTGCATCTAATGTCAGGAAGGAAAGATGTCTGCTTGAGCTTAGCCCACCTTTTCCTTTATTATATGGTCCAGGATGTCAGCCTAGGGAATGATGTCACCCGTAATGAGACTTGACCAGGTTTTTCCAGCTTAGTTGAACTAATGAAGGCATGGCCAGAGGTCTGTCTCCCAGGAAGTCTTAGAAATTACTTAGCTAGTGAGGTTAACCATCACAGCCACTCTAAGTGGTTTTTCTTATCATGTAGAATCTTAGCAGTCCAGATAGATGACAAGAAATTGGTAGAATGGACTCTAGGTCAAAGCAAAATTCAACAAAGCAAGATCCACTTTAACAGAAAGTGTTTTAACCATTTTTCACAGCAGAATTAATTTTAATTCACTTTCTAGAATTGATGTTTGTTCTAGACTAACCATCTATGATACCATTATACAGCATACAATGAATTATTCAACAAGTGTATCTTACAATTAGCTTTAGCAGAGTAGTTGCTGCTTTTGTCCAAACATTTCACTTTATCTATAAAGGTTAAATTAATCATCTGTGCCAGCCCTGAATAACTGATATAATTAGTTTTCAATATCCAAATCAGAGAAGGAGAAATTTAAGCCAAAACAATACATTTTGCTGGACCAGTAACCCATATTTCCTTTTTGTATTTTTATTATTCACTCTATTTGGCTGGGGAGACTATAGTATGAGTTATGTCTGATCAATGACTAACAACCCTTTTGGAAAGAGAAAATTGGACAAACATGACAAATAAAGATATATTTTTTTCTTCTCATACTGTCTCAATTTTTTATTTTTTTTATCAGTTTTTACAATGATATGTTAGAATTTCTTAATTCCTTATCCTACAGGTAAGAGATGAAGCTTGGAGAAATTAGGTGACTAATCAAGAATGGGTACCAAGTCTGTGTAGATCAGCACAAAGTCTGGAAAGTGGAGTTCAAGAATCTTCATGCAGTCAGTCTCTTGTGTTTGAGAGCTGCCCATTGAGAAAGTATTTTCATCATTATTTGGATGGTTGATGATGATGAGGAGGAGCATGAAATGATAAGTACAGTCTGTCTCACAGTGAAGCATGCACCATTGTTAAGTGTCTGGCCATACTATCTCAATTAAACTCATAAGTATGCCCATGAAGCTGTTGCTGTGACAATCACCACATTAAAAAAAAAGAAAGCATAGTTTCATAAAGAAAAAGAGTCAAAAATAGTTATGCTGGCTCCAGAGCTTAATGCCTATTAACCTCACTCTATATGACTCCGTTTTAATTATAGAAATATTTAACCAGGTATACTCAAGACAAAGGTCAGTGCTGCAATTATAACCCAAAATTAAATAAAATGAAATGTATTTGAATAAGAACATGTTCTTCTCCTAGGATTTATCAAATGACTATATTAAAATTGATTTTATTATTATTAAATTAAAATGTTTCCATAGTTTACCATAACATTTAAATAAGCACCTGACTAGCATTTTGTTGTACTTACACACTGAGTGAGCTAGAAAGGTAACTCAGCAGCTAATACACTTGTTAGCAAGCTTGATGACCTAAGATCAGTGTCTGGGAACTTCATAGTAGAAAGAGAGAGCTGATTCCCACAGTTTGTCTTTTGAGTACTGAACCCATTGGGTAGAAGCTTCTGACCCAGCCCAGCCCCAAGGTCAAGACCCACCTGCCACTGTTTAGCCCCCCCAAAAGACTCAGATGCTTACATTAATTACATTCTGCTTGGCTTATGGCTTAGGCTTATTGCTAGCTAGGCCTTGCATCTTAATTCAACCCATTTCCGTTAACCTGCCTTACCACGTGGCCCATGGCTTACCTATTTTTTTTTTACAACTTGTTTCTTGGGCAGCTGGATGGCATGTCTTTTGACTCTGTCCTCCTTTCCCTTTATCTATACTCAGATTTCCCGCCTGCTTCTAAAATGCCTTGCCATAGGTCAAAAACAGTTCTTTTATTGACTAATGATATTCACAACATACAGAAAGACATCCCACATCAGCACCTACACACATAGATTGGGGTGGGGAGACTTACAATAAAGGACAAAGTGAATAAAAATTGGACAAAATAAAAGCTACTTTTTGAAAGAGAAAATTCTACACATAATTACTTTTCCTAACCCACAGAGTTTAAAAGTGGTGGTGATTACACATTGGCCTCTGTCTGGGGGAGCTAGACTTCTTTTGGCTACTTAAACTAGCAGGGATTTTATTTTGGGGGGAACCTCTACAAAAGCTTCCTAATCAGCAAAATTATCTGGAAATTTCCACATGCAATTGTTGCTATGCTTAAAAACAGCAGTGGCTCATTGCTTTTTTCCAACTCTTTCATATAGTTTCTACTGTGGTCTTCGAACACAATGACCCCTTAAAATCACATTAGGGGAAACAAAAAAAGAAACTCCAACATGGATAGTTATTTCCTCATCTGCCTTTACACCCTCATCTGTTGAAACAGTTCCTTTAAACGAACCATTCTAGATGATAATTGGCATAAATAAAAAGTTTTGAAAATGTTGTTTGAGTTAACAAATCTGCTTATAGGAATTAACTGTAAGGCAATGATGTACAATCTGAACATCATCTTCCCAAGAATACTTATCAATGTTTATCGTTACTTTTCCATTGATGTGCTCAAATGCCTATGAAAAAGAGATTAGAGGTGTGTGGGGGGATTATCATTTAGGATCACAATTTCAGAGGCTACAGTCTAGCATGGCTGGAAAAGCATGGTGGCAGAGTGTGGTGACATTACTTCTACAATTAGGAAGTGGAGAATGAACAGGAAGTGGGTCTCAACTGTCAAATCTTTAAGGCCCCCAGTGATGTAATTCCTCCAGCAAGACTTCACCTCCACACTCAGATCACAACATTGTTATAGATCTAATGTATATAAAATAAAAAAATTAGAACCTAAATAAATTTCTAACTAATTTCAAATGGAGAAAACCACAAATAGATCTATGTTTAAATTTGATTTTGCAAAATTTGTTTGTTTGCACCTAATTTTCATCACT
This sequence comes from Phyllotis vaccarum, assembly GCA_033318265.1. Classification (NCBI taxonomy): domain Eukaryota; kingdom Metazoa; phylum Chordata; class Mammalia; order Rodentia; family Cricetidae; genus Phyllotis; species Phyllotis vaccarum. Next base: position 58,501,386 of record JARWLC010000006.1, read on the forward strand.
TGTTTATTTGTGTCTTTTAAAACTTAATATTATGTCATAGCATAATATTAATAGTAGTATTATGTTGCTCATAATAAATAAAAATTTCAGACATAAATAATAATGGCTGCAAAGTGATTTTTAAATAAGCACAGCAAAGACTAATAGTTATTTTCATTCAACTTAAAATGATGTATGTAGCATAAGTTAAATGATTCTTTCATTAATATATACTTTATTTTTGGTTGATATAATCATTCCAGCAATTAAATCTTTTATTTGAACATACTTTTTACTTCTATTCTTAGCTATAAGTAGTTTGTATTCACACAAAACACTGATTTCTGAAACTGTAAGTATACATATTTTAAAATAAAATATCATAAAGCAGAAAGCAAAGATTTTATATAAGGCACAGTAACAAATCTATTTATGTAAATAAGCATTCCTTTTCAAGCAAAATCTATTTCATTTTATTTGAAAGTTTACCTAAAGATAGCTTGCCTGAGGTCATATTGAATTATCTGAATTAATAATTATCTGAATTATAGGGATGATCTTTTAATTTTATAACCTCAAAATCAGGTTCATCAAATAATGGTTAGAACTGGCTTATATGTTAATTGTACGCATATTCTAGCTGTATATTATTTGTACTATTTTCTAATAAAAAAACTATTAAGATACTTTTATGCTTCAAAACCACAAAAATGTCCTTTATTAAGGGCACTAATCTTTCCTTTAAGAATGTATTATCACCTTGTTGGCCAAGGCTGATGAAGAAGCTCACTGGGGTTAAGCTAATCCACAGATTATTTCACTAAAAATACTGTCCTTGGATGCATTACTGATGTGGCAGATTTCTTTTATTTCTGTTTTCCATGGGGCATCAAGTTTCTTTGAAGAAATGAAAAATCCCTTCTTCTTGTATGTTCATGAGGAAATTAACCAGATTGTACTTAATTCATCCTTTCTGAATAATAAATGGGAACAATTGTTTCATATCAGGGTAAATGAGTGTAAAGTAGCTAATCATATAAAGTGACCTAACTAAAAAACATGAGCTGTATTAATTTATTAATAGCCATGCTAACTCATGAAAATCCTGCAATTCTCCCTAAATTAAAGGCCCTCAAGAATATAAATCTAAATATCTTATCGTTAATCATGAGATAATATTTTCATGTACCAAATGCTTGGTTTGCTCTCACTAATGATTTTTTTTTTTTATTCATTGCATGGAATTCATCCAATGCCTCAGGGGAGGAAAGCTGTCAAAGAGAAGCAAATAGAAATTTTCACTAACGATAATAAATATAATTTTAGAATAAATGCTATGTTTAAAAATTGTAGGGTTTTATTTACAAAATCTAAACAATAATTTTCATTCCTTCATAAGAACTTTATATGTTGAGGAATGAATTAATCATGTCTATTCACAAGACACAGTCATTTCTTCACGCAAAGCTCTCATTTAATTGCTTACTAATAAGAATTCATTTTATTTCAAGAACCTTAAACTTAGATGTATTTATCTTCTTCCTTATTCAGTCTTCCTGTCTCTTTTCTAAAGGTAACTATCTGTCTCCTAAATTTTGTTCATTATTTCTTTATAATTTCGTACTTCAACACCTAAGAATATATGGTACAGCTCAGGGTATAGACTAAAAATCTCTGGGCTATAGAACTACTTTTAGGTACTCAACCACATCAAATAATGCAATATCCTTTTTAAGAGCCATTGTATGAATGAGCACTGTGTAATTAGCCCTGAAATTCTTTTCACCAATTAACTTGAATTAGTTATGCCCCATGTCATCTTGATTTGCTTTTCCAAAGCATCTAATGTGCCTAAATGCATTTATTAGCTAAATATGTTGACCTCCAAATGTTTTCTCCCAGCTCATTGGCATGTTTGTCTTCTCTGTGGATTAGTACTGTTTTATACATATGTACATACTTATATGTACATGTTCCTATGTGTATTATAATTCCTGGTAATTATGCATGTAACAAATGTGTTCTTCCAGTCTGTTGCTTGTTACACATATATTGTACTTTTAATTTTTTTAATTCTTTGAGAACTTTATATATTGTATTTTGACCATATTTGCCCCCTATCTCCTCCTAGTTCTATAACACCTAACTTTGTGTCCTAATTATTAAATTGACACTCTTTTGACTTATTAAAACAAAGACAGAACTTTTACAGTATAAAGAGAGGCATGTGAAGCTGATCTGGCTGTAACATCTCTCAGTCCACTAACCACCAGGGTTGGTTTGGCTGATCAGGCTGCGCAGATATGCTGCTAGGTTTATGTCAGCTTGACACAATCTTGAATCACTGGAGAAGTGCAAACCCCAGTTCAGAAATGCTGATGAAATCAAGCTGTAGGAAATTTTCTTAATTAGTGATTGGTGGGGAAAAGTCTAGCCCATTGTGAGTGATGCCATTTCTGACCTGGGGTCCTGGGTTCTATAAGGAAGCAAGCTGAGCAAGGCAAGAGGAGCAGGTCTGTAACTGCACCTTTCATGACCTCTGCACCAGCTCCTATGTCTAGGTTCCTGTCCTGCTTGAATTCCTGCCCTCACTGTTTTTGATGATGAACTGTGACATGGAAATGTGTGTGAAATATACCATTTCCTCTTCAGGTTGCTTTGGGTCATGGTGTTTCATCATAACAATAGTGACCCTAACTAGGACAAGTGTCCCCTTATTCCCTCACTACGCATGCACGTTCTTCCAACAGCTGCACATTTGGCCAAAGCAAACAACCTTCTCCAATAGAGTAAGACCATTCTTTCATCAAAGGCATGAGAGTAGCTATGCTAGAACTTTCAAATAAGCTTTCATGAATATATTTACCATTTACCAAAATATACTAAAATGACACTCAAAAGCCAGTATTCCTTACTTCATAGCAGATCCTGGAAGGGAGATTTACTGAGACAGTTTGAAAACATCCATGTACTGATATTGCATTATTTGTCTCTAAGGCTGGACTCTACTCCTGTTTTAGGACCAATAGGAAAGAGGCAACATGGAGAAGTTTGGAAGGAGGTTTTAGAGAAGTATAAAACCCATGCCACTGATACCTCCTCAGAGTCTGAAAAGGTGGAGGGCAGAGTTCCAGCCTCAGCACAGTGTGGGGTAACCCCATGGAAATTTTTGCTTCCTTCAAGATGCAGAAATATCTGAAAGACCTATCTTCTGAGACTTGTTAGGTTGTATAATGAAAACAAGTACTAATTACCACGGGAAAACAATTAGAGTATGTAGAGATTAAAAGGAAGAACCAGGAAGGAATAGCCAAAGTATCAGTGAAGGGGAGAGGAGTAAATGAAATTCCAAAGTAAATACAGTACTGATGGATCATGTGGACTGAATCACATGCCTTGGTCCTACATGTGAGTTATCCTTCAGAAAGAAACTCTAAATTAGGTTTAGTCTTCATAATTTACTGTACCTGACTCTTGCTGAAGCCCAGATATGTTAAGGTGATATAAATGAAATCATAAATTTCTCAAACTTTAGCCCTTTGAATGATAACCTGAAAGGATTCTGAAACCATAACCCCATTGATATCACCACTAAGTCAGAGTCTGAAATCTATATTTCCTACAATATTGCTCCTGAAACTTTATCTTTAGACCCCCTGGTGGAAAAAACAACAAAACAAAATCTCAGAGACATAGTACAGCAGAAACATATTTCCTTTAAAACTCACTTGCTACGATGGTGTGGGGGAGCAAGGTAGGGGCTTAGGAGATGATAGTCTTTTGCAAGTGACTCACAAAGTCACTATTAACATCAGTCCCTAGCTATTCGACCAAGGAAAAGATCAGATGAATGATTGCACGGGTGTGAATGGGCTAAATCTGTAAGATGATGTTTCTTTACTGCATCCCTTTCAGAACTTAGCAGCAAAGAAGGAAAGAATGCAGTAAGTCTCATATCTAGGATGATGAGGAAATATATTTAATAAATAGATATAAAGACATTATCAAGGCACTCGTTTAAATAAACTAGGTGTGTGTGGAATTAGATCAAGGTAAAATAACATTAAATATTCTACAATTCTACACCTGGGATCTTTGTATTACAAATACAAAGTCTGTAGATCATTTTATTCTGTTTCCTGCCTCTATTAATAATCTAGCCACTCCAGTTACTTCATGTCTACTCTATACTCCATCCTAAACAGCCTCATTCTCTTCTTTGCATGAGTCTTGTGCTCTACAGCTTCTTTTTCTTATTTTTCTGTCTTCTCATCTGATACCACTCCATCATCTGTTGTTGAGACCAGGGTGTTTCTTGTCCAGAGTTACTCCATATTATACAAAACAGTGGTTTTTGCATATTGTAACTCACCATGAAGGATTCTATTAAACAAGCAACTTTTGACTCCATTTTGAGGGTAGAGGATGGTTCTGCACCTTGGTAAACACACAAATGACACCATCTGTCTGGTACCTCCTATGTGACCAAGACTAATAACTTATTGCTAAAAGTAGAAAGGCAAATTTAAATTTATCGAAGTGAAATTAGGTTTTAGGAGCACATGGGTTTACTAAAGGCAGATCAAGAAAAACACATCCAAGAACCTATCCTATGCACTAAGGATAAATCTCAATAACGTCACATAGACACCATAAACAAGATTCTTATTGCTACACTGCCCATTTGATACCTGATTTGCTGTCTGATAGCTAATGTGCTAAAAAGTGAACTCTATACAACTGTCCCAGGAAGTATAGCTCATCTTGGCTTTGCTATTGACACGAACTGCTCAAATCGCCATCTACCCATCTATCCATGCATCCATCTGCCCATTTGCTAACTTGGACTTGGTCTTTCTCTTCACTTCTGCAGTGTTCACTACCTCACTCCTACACTTCAACTCTGACAGTGCAGCTTGACTCTGTGAAAGCTTCAGAAGAAGTGGTAGTGCTTGTAGCATACTTCCAATAGGAGGTCTACAACAGATAAGAACTTAGTCTAAATATGATGGCTAGTCCATGTTGCCATACTTATCACACCTGGAATGAACTAAAACCCAAATGGTAGGGCATACATGTGAGAGACTTTTCATTAAGTCATTTGAAGGGAGAAGACCCACTTCTAAACCAAACCCTAAGGGTGGAAAGATTTATCTTTAATCTAGATCTTTTAAGGTGGAAAGAACCACCTGTAATCTGGACCACACCTTCTAATGGTAGCTTGTATAAAGGACACAGGAGGAAGCTTGCTCTCTCTTCACCTGTTTTCTCTTGCTCTTGTTAACAAGTCCATTCCTTTACTGCACCAGAGCATACTTCAGCAGAATTCTGGCATATATTCAAGACCAACTGGGACATCAAGTGTTGTGGACTAAACAACTACTCGATTCTTGGACCTTCCGTTGGTAGACAGACATTGTTGAGCTAGCTGGATCCCAGCTTGTAAGACATTTTAATAAAGCCCATATATTTTTTCTATATATTTTTTATTTTATAAGTTCTGTTATTCTAGAGAACCATGGCTAATGTAGATTTGGTACTAGAAGTAGCTCTGGAGCAACAGAAGTGTAAAGATAATTTTTGTAAGACATTATGTCCATGTAAATGCTCACCAAAAGGTGACTTTAGCAGAGGAGGGATTCAATAATCACATAAATAAGATGACCCATTCTCGGGACAGTCAGCCTCATTTCTCAGTCATCCCTGTCATTGCCTAATGGGTCCATGAATAAAGTGACCTTGATGGCAGAGATAGGGATTGTTTATGGACTTGACAACTCAGAATACCATTAAGGCTGACCTGGTTATAGCTGATACTGAGTGTCAGATCTGTCATAGCTAAGACCATCATGAGTTACAGATATGGCACCATTCCCTAGGGTGACTAGCCAGCAACCTATTGGCAGGGTGACTATAATGGATCACTATCCCCAAAGAAATAGCAATGCTTTGTCTTTACTGGAGTAGATTCTTATTATGGTCATGGATTTGCCTTTCCTGCACACATTGTTTCTGCCAAAACCACCATTTTGTGACTCACAGAATGCCTTATCTGTAATGTATTTATTGTGTCTGACTAAGAAACTCACTTCATAGCCAGGGAAGTGTGACAGTGGCCCAGTCATAGAGTCCACTGGTCCTACCATATTTCCTAACATCTTAAAAATTCTGTGGTCCTGGTAGAAAGATGGAATGGCCTTTCGAAAACACAGTTTGGGAGGGGGGAAGAGAGGGGGAGCAGGGGATACATAGATTTAAAAAAAAAGACATTTTTTAAATAAAAAAAATTAGATTAACATACAAAAAGAAAAGAAAGAAAAATGAAAACACAGTCACAGTGTCATTTAAGTGGGAGCAGCCTGGAAGGATGAGGCATAGCTTCTCCCAAGGTATTTTTTTTCCATATCCAGGATCCAAGGGTCTAGGAATTAAGGAGTAGAAAGGGGAATAACTCCACTCGCTATCACTCCTAGTGACCCAGTAGGGAAATATTTGCTTCCTTTTCCTGTGATCTTCAGTTTTGGTTCCAGTGTGGGACGTGATCCATTCCAGTGACACAACAAACACTCCATTTAACTGAAATCCCACCCCATCACAATTTAGACTTCTGATATTTCCTTTAGACTTCTGATGTCTTTAAACCAACAGACTAAGAAAGAAATAATAGTGTTAGGAGAGATGGTTGATCAAGATTACCAAGAGGAAATTGGATTGTTTCTCCAAAATGCCTGGAGTTCGGGAGATGCATTAAGGAGTCTCTTGGTGCCTCTATGTCCTGTGATTAAAGTCAATGGGAAACTACAACTGCCTAATCCAGGAAGAATAACAAAAGGCACAGATCCTTCTTGAATGAAAATATGGTTCATTTTTGCAGGAAAAGGTCCATGACCTGCTGAAGTGGTTGCTGAGGATGGAGGAAATACAGAATGGATGGTAGAAAAAATTAGTTATAATTGCCAGACAAGATCACATGACCAGTTGCAGAAAAGAGGACTATAATTGTCATAAGTGTTTCTGTCCTGTTTCATTAAGAATGTGTTTTATACAGATATTTGTGTTTTTCCCCTCAATTCCTTTATGATACAACATCAGTTAATAGAATTAGTGGTTATCACATTTAAGTTTGAGATGCTAAGAGAAATTTATTTGTATGAGAAAGAGTTAAATAATTCTAGGCATAATTATTATAATGTATTTGTTATTATACATAGGACAGTTATATCATGTTAAGCATAATTATTACCTGATTATTGTTTTCATTTGGAAATTACACATGCCGTAATTATGTGTCAAATTGACAAGAGGTAGACTTGTTATGGCTATCCCTGGCTGTCAACATCTAGAATTAACCCAAATTAACCATACCTATGAGAGACTTTTTCTTAGTTTAACCACTTAAAATAGGAAGACCCTCTTCTAATCCAGATTTCTGATATGGAAAGATATCCCTTTAGTTCAGATATTTTTGAGATGGGAAGAACTAGCTTTAATTGGGGCCACAAGCTTCTTGTGGCAGCCTGTATAAAAGACGTGGAAAAGGAAGCTTGCTCTCTCTTTTCCTGCTTGCTCTAACTATTGCTGGCAAGTCCACTCTTTTACTTGCCTTTTAGCTTATTTCTTCAGGATTCTGGCACATATGGAAGGTGAGCTGAGGCATTCAGCCTATGTACTGAACTGGATTGTGTACTGAACTGTGTACTACTGGATTCTTGGACCTTTCACTGGTACACAGTCATTGTTGGACTAGCTGAACCCCAGACTGTAAGCCACTCTAATAAATCCTCATATATATACTTTCAGTTCTATTTCTTTAGAACATTGACTGACAAACCAGGAAAAATACCAAATACTAATATACTACAATATTCTCCAACTCTAATAAGACAAAGTGACATATATTTATTAATCTGTTATTACTGTATGCTAGTGATCAAATTCAAGGTCTTGTGCATACAAGACAAGCATTCTGTCACTTACTTACAGCCTTAGCCCTAAGAGTCTACCACAGTACGCTGTAATTAGTAAGGCTAGTCAAAGTGGGATGAGACCTGCTTTGCTTGGTCTTCCCCTGAGACTGCAGCAGGGAAATCAAAGGCAAGCAGCACAAAACCATCAGTTTTGTAACAATTTGTAGCTCATATAAAACCATTTCTCTGAGGGAGGAGAGCTTAATGAATTGTTGCCATAAGAGTTTGGGATTATCTGTGGCTTTAAATTATTCCTACTATCTAGGTCATTTCTGCCCTAGACTCAAGACTTGCCTATGTGGCTTGGATAGGCTGTTGATGTGCTGGGTAATTAAAAGCATAATTGATCCTTGAGTTTCTAACTTTACATGCCCTGATCTCCTTTTATTAGGCATCTCCTTGCATCTAATGCAGAGTGCCAGTTCTTCAGTCAAAATTGTATTACTTCGCTTTGCTCCAAACACCAATGGCATTCTTTAAGTGAGAGATCCATGGGTCAGAGACTATTTACATTAACCACCCTAAAGCCAACCCTTTTAAAGGTCAAAGAGTGGAATGTATGTTTAACTTACTTTACTTTCAATAGACTATATGGTTTTTCTTTAAGTCAAGAGCATTTTTTAAATGGCAATAATCTTTGCATTCAGATATCATAGCTTTGCAAGAAGATATGCTGTGATGGCTATGATTTCATTCTTTCTTTCATCAATATTTATGACATACTATCACCCAGTCATAAAAACACAGAACAAATGCCCCTAAATTATGATGACAATATAGTAAGTGACAGAATCAGTCATTACCCCTCCAAAGCAGTGATTCCTAGTGCCCAGCCCCATGGTTCTTTCCTAAGGAAGCCAATTTAAAAAGGCAGGTGGGAAAGAGAAGATAAAGTACTTCAAGGCTAAACAGAACTTATTGGAGTGATTCAGAAGACTAAACCTGAAAGCATCGAGATAGAACATAGGCCATGATCTAGGGATCCTTAATTTTCAGCAAATTCTAAAGGTTGAAAACCTTCAATCCAGAAAGTAACATTATTAAACAACAATAATGAACCATGATAGAATTCTTCCAGGGGACATTCTACAAGGGTTCATTAAAGTTAATGCATTTGGGGCTTGGGAAACATTTCAGTAGATAAAGCTCAAAGTCCTGAGTTTGACCCTCAGAAGCCAAGAAAAAGCATTGTCTAGGAATGTGAGTTTATATCCTCAGGATTGGGATGGGGTTGAAAGCTAAATAGAGGTTAATAGATATGGTCCTTTGTTTGGCATACTGTCTCAACACAAGTAAAGTTCAGTTGTACAAGCTACTTTGAAACATAGACAGCACTCATGATTCTCTCTTGGTAGAAAATTGAAGCTCCCTGTCAACACCTCCTCTTACTAATTTTCTTTCGAAATAGGTTCTGCATAGTTACCAATGTTAACTATATGTCCGTGTGGAAGAGAAAAATATGAACTTCTGGAAAGATGAGGTAAAGTTTTAAAAAAACCTGTTTAAAAATTATTTTACATTCTGAAAAAAAACAATAGATGACTTTTCATGAAAGTAAAGACAAGTCTGCCATAGGACTTTTTAAAAAATTAAAAAGCTTTACTTTTGTATATTTAAGGTTTTTCTAATTGTGGGGGTCATCCTGCAGCCCCCAGGGCTTACTGGATTAATAAGATGATCTGTTCTGTTCTTGAAACCTTTATTAGAACAATGCCAAAGCAGGTGCTGCGATTAGGGAATCAGGAAGTTAGCAGAGAACAAAGACATTGACTAAGGTCAGGTGGTGCTTGTGAGCTGCAAAAGTTACTCAAAGTCAAAAAGGCAACCCCTGGTATATAGGCTTTTCCTGAGCTTCAATAAATGGCATTCTTAGTTCAAGAGCAACTTGTGTCTGTGTTTCTCTCTTAAATCTTCAGGCCCTTGCTTGATGAAGCTCGCTCAGGTGATGCAGGCATCATATCTAATTTTTATTAACTATGTCTTTTGTGGGGATATGTTTGAAATTTAATAAAAACCAGTCTGAGATATCAGAGGGATCTACCCACAGTCAGTCTAGGAAGATATGACAGTGGTAACTCATACCTTTAATCTCAGCCACAAGGAATGCCTGGGAGTGATGACCTAAGCCCTTAATCCCAGCAAATCTGAGTTTGAGGTCATTTTAGTTTACAGAAGAAGTTCCAGGCTCCCAGGCAGGCAGTGGTGGTGCCACATCTTTAATCTTAACCTGGATGTGAAACAACTGAGGGAAGAAGGTATTTAAAGCAAGTGTAGAAAAACAGAGCAGACAGAAGAAGCCCAGGAGGAGCGAGCGAGGCTGAGGAAGCTGGGTGAGATTTAACTGTAGTGCTTCCTCTCTGATATCTTAGTCTTTCCCAGAGATCTGGCTCTGAGTCTCCCTCATTCGTGCAATGGTCTTTGTTTTTAGATTATATTTTTTAAAAGTACCATACAAAGTAATGTATCCATTTTGGTATTTCGTGCATACTATTTTCATGTAATTCTCTTCCCTATTGTGCTCACCAGCTTTCCTATTCTGCTTCTTCTAGTTCCCTCCCTCCCATGTTACATGCCTCAGTTATTTTTTCCCTCTTCTCACACTCTCCAGGTCTCTTTCCCCTACTCATGGTCTGCTTTCTAGTTTTATGACATATTTTCTGGCAATTGTCACATTTTTTTCTTTCCTTATAGCCGAATAAAACTCATATCTACATGTACCTCATTTTTTTTTGTCCATTCATCCATACATGGACATCCAGTCTTGCTCCATTTCTTAGCTACTGTGGAGAATGCTGCAATAAGCATGGATGGTTGGATGTCTCTGTGGCAGGACTTCAAGTTAAATGGAGTCAAATACAAATTACTGTGCGCATGGGCAGGCATCTATTCTGGATTTTGAATTCATGGATTTCAAAAGTGTCCTTCCCATGTACCTGATGCTTTTCTAGTTCTCTGTTCCCCATAGTCTTTAAGATGAAGGAGGTGATTGAGTGTCATAGCATGCAATTCTGTAGCCATTTATCTGGAAAACATTCAGTTAATATTAGCCATTCTGCCCTTGTCAAAAATGGAGTGGCTATTTTCTTAAAATAGTTTTTTTTTTTCTCTTGTTATTGGAACGATCACACTATTTTAGGAAGGCAAAAAAACAGTTAAGCTGATAATGGTAGTGGTCTTCTCTTTCTGCTCATGTAACTCATTTCAGATTTAAGTGTTACTTCATACTTCTGTATACACATTCCTCTTAAGTGGCACAGAGTGATGAGGATGAGAAGTGCCTTGGGTTTGGATATTGCCATCAAGGATAGACAGACCAAAGTTGGACAACTTACAGTTAATAATTAACTCCAACTGACCTTGTGAATGCAATACCTGAAATCTTGATGACATTTTTGGAAGAAAAACAAAGCATATATTTCACGGAGAAATCACACACTTTTCTGCTCTTCAAATGAGGTAGGTTGATTACAAGGCTAACTGCTCCTGTGTCCGGGTCCCAAACTAAAGTGTTAATTTTTATATGATATAAAGAATAAGCAATAGTTTTATAGTTGCTCCAGGATGCAATTCATATATCCACATGTCAGGTTGTGCCTTTCTATTGTCTTAAAAAGCGTGGCCTCTCTTGTGTGGTACTTATTCTTTGTATTTTCTCCCCCTAAAGAAAGTAATGTATAAAGTAACCATGGGGTCATTATAAAGGAGAAATCCAGGCAAGTTGCAACACCCCATGCTGAAAAAGAGCAAAGACAGGCCTGGAGTTATACACCCTTACACATCTAAAACAAGATAGCACACAGTGCCAATCAGACAAAGTTAGTGGGTGATGCACACCCTGATTTCCTCCTATGTGGAGGATTTGAACTGTATTGCTTTCAGAAAGCAAGTGGCACAGCTCCTGATAATGTTGTTGGGCTAGTGACAGAGAAGATGACACCCGCCCTAGCTTTCTTCCTAAGAAGTTGTCATCAGCAACAACAATAACAATTGCAAAGGAGAAATTTGAGGGGAAATCCATCTCATTTGGAATGTGAGGTATAAAATCAATGCACACTGCTTTCTTCTCCTGTATATATTTAGGCATTTTATCTTTTATGATGATGTGGAGTCAGTTCTGTACAATTCACAGCACATTCTACAAACCATTGGATCACATGCTCATAAACACACATTCACGAATCAAACACATCAGTGACCACCAAAACTGCATTAAAACCACAGAGGTTGTAGATTAGTAATGAAAAGTCATGAGTGAAAACCATCACCCCCAAGAAGTTCCTTAAGCTAAAACTGGCTTTGTTTTGGTTTTATCTTATCAGTCTTGCCTTCATTCATGCAAATAATCAAATTTTGGGTTAGAAATAAGTTTCTGATTTTCCTATCACATCATGGTGCTTTTCACATTCTGGCGCCTATGATTAGATATCTCTTCCTCTGGCACTAATCCCTCTGGTCTCAGAGATCCTTGTGGTGATGATATTCCCTAGTTTTATTGCTCCTCAGACATTCTGACTCATTAGACACACCTTCCTTTTGGTACCTTTCCTCATCTCCTTATCTATAATTCATTCATACTGCCTTGAAGCATTGCTATGTTATTTCTATGCACCATTATGAATTCTTTCTATTGTGATTCAGCTTTTTAAAGTTTTAAGAAGTACTTTTCATTAATTCCCAGTACCCTTGAAGGAGTAACTGTAGACTTCACAGAATCGTCCCAAGGACAAACATGTAGCAAGTCCTCATTCATATAGACTTTCTGCATTTCTGCATGTCTAGATAAATTTAGTCAGATCATGCAGAGAAGCCCCCATCCCTCTCTCTTCTCTCTTGAATAAACAGAAAGGAAAATATTTGATAAACTCTGGAGAATGCAATATATTTTATTCTCTCTGACAAGACTATAAGAGCCACAGAGTGGCTGACCCAGAAATGGACACTAAAGGATATTATCATTGCTTTCCAAATTCCAGGAGGAAGAATAGTCTGCTCAAACCAGGTCATACACAGAAGAGGGAACAGCATGGCATATATTCTCTCAGTGGAACATTAGAAACCAAAAGAACAAATAAAATAAGATTAACAAAGAATATAATTTTTTAACCTAGAATTCTATACTTGAACAAAACTGCCAGCAATTGGATGAAGAAATTTTTAGATGTAAAAACCAAGAAAATTACATTTAAGAAAAAAAATAATCTTATCTACTTATATTTGAGAGCATGCTTTAGTCAACGGATTTTTTTAAAAAAATGAACTCTAGAAAACAAGAAATGTATCACGGGAAAAGATGAGAAAAATACCAAGTTGGGAATAAATGATGTCAGACAGAAGGTGAAGAAAAGAGGAATGTGTATAAGGTTAGGAAGTAGAGAACTCTGCTAACAACAATTTAAGGATTAATCAAGCCAGTTTATCACGTATAGTTAGCAATGTAAAACATTATCTTGACAGGTGTGGGATGTATAGGCCAGAGAGGCTTCTAGGGGCTTGACAGCTAGCAGGCCTCAGCCAGTTCAAAGCAGCTGTGACCAGTACCTTAATGCATATTCTCATGGCACTTCCTCATAAGCCAGCTTGGGGTCAGCCTGGGGCCTTGGCAACAGAGGCAGTCCTGATAGATGACCTGGACAATGGAAAGACAGCCACTTGGCAGCAGCAGATGCCTGCAAAGCACAGCCCTTCTTCCTGGCTGGGTGAAGGGTATAGAAAGCTTACCCCTCCCCAAAATAAATTATGCTTGTTTGTTTCAACTTTCTCCCAGAGTCTGTGCTATTGTACCCCATGCCTATTCACCCCCTCCCACAAGGGGAATTGGCAGGGATCAAGCAACAGATAGAAAAATTCAATGAATTAATGGAAGTCCAAATAAACTCAAGGAAATTGAAGAAAAGTTATTATCTATTTAAACAACCAATATGCATCCACCAAAAAGTTAGTACAAATGAATTGATGATCATCACATGCTCCTTTACCCACCAAAGATTAATATATGCGTTATAGCAATCAGAAAAATACCAAAACATGTATTTGATCACAACTTGTAAAATAAAAATGAAGAATTAGAAGAAAAGGGGCAGAGTCCATGCTTCATATTATGAAATTGGCTGATCGTACTTGAAATCAATAATTCAAAGGATAGGTTTATGCTTCACTCAGAAAATGGAAGGTAGTGAACCAAAGAAATAGATACGAGAATATGTGGTGACCTCGGCAAGCAGGATGAGGGTAAAGAGGAGGAAAGTGGAGCGTGTGGAGGGGAGGGGTTTACACTTGACAATAAGTTTCGATTTGTCCTGAGCTATGTTCATGCATTTTTTTTGATAGAAATTGAAATAAATGAGAAAAGTGAATCTATTTTTGAACTCAGCCCACATATTGATGATGGACTTCAAAGGCCCATGACAGCTCATCATGACATTCTCTCCTTGGTGGGAGAGTAAAGAATTTCTCTCTGTGGAATCTGACAGTACCAGTTGTGTGAGAGTGTTCATTAACAAGGCTCCCCTTTAAAAAAGTCTGATGAAGAGAATATCCTGATCTTAAGTCTAGATGGAATGGGATAAACAATGTAGACTTTAGACTCTTCAACTCTTAGTTTAGTATTGCTGGCTGCTATGCAATGTCAGATTTATCACCTACCTCTGAATTTTTCCAAGTACAAAATAAAAATAGTAAGACCTGTATCACAAGCCTGTTTAGGATTAGTACTCTAGTCTCTGTAATAAAACTGAGGCTGTTGGGGATGGAGAGGGTACTCAGTATTTAAGAGCGTCGGCTGCTTGCTCTTCCACAGGGCCCAGCTTCAAGTCCCAGGACAAACATGATAGCTCGCTTGTCTGTAGCTCCAGTTCTTGTGGATTTGAACCCCTCTTCTGGCATCCATAGGACCTGAACAAACGTAGTGCATAAACATACACACAAGCAAATTGCCCATAGACATACAAAAATAAGTTTTAAAAGACTCTTGGCACTGTTAATACTGTTATGGAAACTGATTCTGGATTTACCTTGTTTTTGAATTCTGTTGAACCAGAAAAGGATCAAATTCTGAGCCTATAACTTGCTAAAAATGTGGCCTTAGATTAGTAACACTAATATCTGAGGCCTGAGTTTCCTCAGCTGTGATAAGACTAGAGAAAATGTTGAGCTCAAAGGATATTTAAGGGGAGTGAAGGAGAGTCCTTTAAAGCAGAGTCAGGCAAATACTTAAGCTCTAATTCCCTGTGCTCTCCACATCCTATTTTATCACTTGCTTCTAGTAAGCCAACACACTTTTGTATTCTAGCAATCGTATCCAAATAATTCATCAGAAATTCACAGTTTTCAAACACTAGACAAATACAGACTGCTCAGTTGTGTTTTACATTTTTATTCATGCGTGTGTTTGTGGGTGGAGGGAAACCCTATCTTGAAAGAAGGAAAGAAGAAAGGAAAATAAAAGTTGGATTTTTTTTTGTTGTGAAAAGCTGTCCTGGTTGATGAATGCACATTTTGACAATAATTGAACTACATTTATCAAGAGTAGTACTCAAAAGGGGGTGGAGAGCTGGGGATGCTAGAGATGTGTTCATATGGGACCATTCCTTAGTGCCATGCATTACAATCATTAAAGATTCAGGATGGCTTTATCTTGGCATAGCAAACTTTTTTTCTTTGCCTACCACAATTTTCATAAAATCATGTCGTGCAACCCAATGGGCTCCATGCCCGGTTTCCTTATAAATGGGGTGCAATTCTCAATACCCTTAGTACCCTTCCCCGGGATTTCTTGCTTATGTGGTTATATTTTCTGTTGCATGTGTATTTTCAAGAAAGCTGATATATTGTATGTAAACTCATCTGCCTTGTTAAATGTTTTATATAGAATTTGCCTACAAAGAAAATAGTTTCCCCAATTATCCAAGTAATGCACATGGCTGACAGAAAATTAACTTTGCTTTTTCCTGGCCCTACACTATATCTCCTGACGGCCAGAGTGTTTGTGTTCATTCATGTTAAGCTATTCAAAGTGTGCTTCTGTTGCTCTAGTCCTGAGACAGTTCCTTAAGGTTTTTTTTCTATAGATCCTGATTGTTAATCAGGGACTGAAATTTCTGAAATGTAGCTGAGTGGTATATATGTCATTGCTATCACCCAGTAGTCATAAAGTCAGAAGGGCTATCAAGGTCTCAGTTTTGATAAGGTTTAAAAACCTAAGTAGATTCATCTGAAAGCTGAAAAATGACATAATAGGATATGGGTTATGGCAGAAAGAAGAAAGGAGATGGGAGAGAGGCAAAGAAATAAGCATAGTTGGCATTTTAATAGGCGGCAGCCTATGTTCCTCCCAGGCGTTTGGTCCCAATAACTGTGTTAATCCTTAGGGCTACTCCGGCAACATGAGATAACTGCTCTCCAACCAGATGTATTTAGCATAAAATTCATATTCTGGTGTTTACTGTGTGCCTGCTTTAAAAATAATAAACTGGAAACTCCAAATTCTTTGAGGTAATATGAGGAGGAAACAGTCCCTTCTCAGTCATCTGGATCCTCTCTGCCGCAATCAGTAGTGCTTACACATCACTGGCCAGAGCACAGTGGTTTTCCTCAACAGAGGCCTTTGGGAATCCATTGTTTCATCTGGACACATTGTAACAGTTTCTAATGTTGACAACTTCCCCTAGCTTGAAAACACACAGATGGTTTTCTGCTGTGAATATGAGTGAGAAATATCAAAATCATTTGTCAGCTTATGTATGGCCAGTCTATACAGTCCTTGACATAAAAAAATAATAATCAGCATTAACTTTGACTAAACCACAGTCAAATTTCCTTTTTGGATTTTCTGCTCAAATCCCAGCCATTGATTTTTCTATATCTGATATTAATAATATTATGCACTACTGTCATATACCTGTCAACCTGTTTTTTTTTTAATAAATAAATAAATAAAAACACTCCAGTCGCATCTGGGTCATCATATTGCAGTAGTGGTCACCTGCCAAATGAGGAAGTTTTGTCCACCTACACAGCCACATGGCTTAGGCTTGCCAAGTATATTTTAGAAATATGGTTTTTACACCAGTGCTTAAGGAAGTTTAAAATTTAAGATGTAAGAAAAGCAAACACAGAAATTCTAGCACAAAAGACCAATACAATGAATGGCTAAAGAGCTTTAAATTTACTGTGTTATCTGTTGCACAAATGAAGGAAACTCAGGGCCAAGTCTCTGGGAAAGTGGAGATATTAGAGAGAGTAAACACCACAGTCAGATCTCACCCAGCTGTCTTCCAGCTTCCTCAGCCTTGCTCCTCCTGGCTTCTTCTGCCTCCTCTGCCTTTCTATGCCTGTCTTAAATACTCTCTTCACTCAGTTAAGGCATGCCACCACCACTGCCTGCTTGGGAGCCCAGAACTCCTTCTGTAAACTAAGATGATCCGCGAACTCAGATTGGATTAAGGGCGTAGATCACCACTCCCTGAATACTCCCTGTGCTGGGATTAAAGGTGTGAGTTACCACTGTCTGATCCTCCTAGACTGACTGTAGGTAGATCTCTCTGACATCTCCACTGTTTTTATTCTATTTGAAACATATTTCCACAGTTATCAGTATAAAGATATGGGTTTATTTATCATGCAAAATGGATTGTATGTGAGTGTATAATTCAGAGCTTATTAAAAATAAAAAAGAATAAGAAAGACAAGAGTAGGAAGGGGAAGAGAGTAAGAGAGAGAAAGGGAATAGCATTGTTATAACATTCGTTTGGACCTACCTTCTAAGCAAGCACAGCCAATATGGGACTTAGGATCCGCTGCCCTGTATGTCCTCCCTCCCTGTCTCTTGTCTGGGTACCAAGGACGAGACCTCTTTTTTTTTTTTTTTTTTTTTTTTTTTTTTGCAAATTTGAAATCATTACAAATCTCATTGCTCATCCTACCCACATGATGTGCAAACTATGTTAGGATTCCAGGGACTTCAAGTATTTCCAGTTCCAGTGACCTCATGTTTCACTGTACCTCCTGCCTGTGTCTGTGTGCTTTTGAAAAACTTTACCAACTCTCTTTAAGACTGTTTCAATATACTTTGCTGGGACTCCAAAAATTCAACTGAGATAAAATAAAAGGAACCAAAATGCTAGATACAGAGTAGGGCTGGAAAAGAAACCAAGTATTTCCATTTCTTGTTGCCAAGTAGCAAACCTTTGCTGATGGCTTAATCTGTGCCTTCTCTTACCACGTACTTTATGTGTGATAAAGGATAATGTTCTATGAAATAGCCAGCATAAAATGTTTTCTTTCTTCTGTTCTTTCCTCACAACACTCAGGGAAATTATAGCTCTAAAATAGGAAGAGAGTGAAAGTTAAGAAAAGAAAATGGCCCTTGCCAATGGAGAGTAGAACATAAACTAACAAATGAACAAATCACAAAAATGTATTCAATGAATGTCCAGTGTAGACTGACACAAAGTCAGTGCAATAATATTTAATACAAACATGTTAGACTTAGCTACTGAAAAAAAACAGAAGTAGATTGATACCTATATTTCTATTGTTAAAAGTTAATATTTGTTTATCTCTATATGTGTGGTTAGTATTATTCCTCCTTACTGATTTTCTTCAAGAAGATTCTAACACACAATGTCACATCTTACAAAAGACACAGCAGTTATCTATGATCTACAGACTTTTTATTCATTTCAAAAGGTGATTGAGCATGCTTAAATTGAAATACCAAGTAGCTGAGTATCCTTTTCAGTTTTCAGGCAATCTCATTAAATGATGAAGAATCCAGCGTTAAGCTAATCCCCTCTTTCATGTTGTCACCGAATAAAGAAATAGAATCATGTTTTTAATTGTCCATCAGAAAGAATGAAAGTTTCAAAGCCGAAGGCTTTGGTTCAGAGACCCGATGATGATTCTTCTCTGAATGCTCCCTTTGTTGTTTCTTTCTTTCTTTCTTTTTTTGACAATGGGCAGTATTGGATAGTGTTCCAGTGGAAGGTGACTTTAGAAAGAATTAGATAGTTAAAATAGAAACAAATCGCGAAAATAAATGGTGAGTAAATAGGGCCTTGCACCTCTTTATTTTGAAAATATCTGAAAGTGGCCCAAACTGTATGTTAAACTAAAAGCAAAATACAGATAATACATTAGGGACACAGTTGCCTGAAGGCAGTTTGCCTTTTCTGTGGTTAGCTCATTTGCTACCTTAGGAATACTAAGAGCCCAGAACTGGGAGCCCATAGAAAGGACTGAAAGATCAGAACAGGGTAGATGTTTTGGGCTCAGCCAGAAGAGCACCTAGAAACAGATTATCAGTGACACTGAAAAGTTTGCTAGTGGACATAATGGAGATGCATATTTTCTTGGCAAAGGATGAACCAAAGAACTACTCAAAGTAATTATATGACTTTTGCATTTCATTTTTCCCTTATTTTTATTATCTGTGAATGGGTGCCTGAATGTATCTCTTGTGTATCATCATGTGTGCAATGCTCAGGAGGCCGAAAAAAAGCCAAAAAAATAATCCCCTGGAACTGGAGTTGCAGATGGTAGTGTGCTTCCAAGTAGTAGGAAGGTGCTAGGACCAAACCCAGGTCCCCTGGAAAAACAACCAGTGCTCTTAACCACTGAGCCACCTCTCTAGCCCCAGCTCTACATTTTTTTTGTGGAGTCGTTGGTGCTGGCTTGACACAGCTGTAGCTGATGCTTTTGGCTCTTGATGAGTCAGTAACAATAGCATATTGTGGTAATGCACAATATTTATTAAGATTTATAATGTACCACGAGTACACTTAACATTTACATAGATTATTTTATTTAATATTTCCCAGTACACCTACAAGATAAGCATAAAGTAATTACAGGCTTGAAACCTGAGCCTTTAGTGAGTTAATTATCTAGGGCTGTGGTGTCATAATGTAAGCATGGTATACTGTTTCTAGAACTCACTTCCCTAAGCACTAAGATAATTCAGAGCCTCTTGAGTCCCATTATTCATTTTATACATCTCAAAGATCTGACTATGTCTTCTTTTGAAAGCTTTGTCTTTTGTATGCCCTGATACTTACACAATTCCAATATTGTCCTGCTGTCCTGTCCCTACCCATATGACAATCCCCTACTCTGTGGTTTAGTCTCTTGTTTTATCCCATGCTATCACTTCAACACTCCTTGATCCTTTCAAATTGGCACTCTAGAAATGTTTTAAAACATTACCTTCTGCATACTAAACAATGCCTCCATGCCAAGATTATGTATCCAATTCTTAACTCCTGATTAAGTCTATTTTGACATCAGACCTCCCGGAAGAACACTATTTGATAATGTTAATGACTTTGTAAGGAGAGGAAGATGTCTGTCTCTGTCTCTCTCATAGCACATAGGGATAGCAAAGACCATGTGGACACATAACAAAGGGCATAACCAAGTATTTCATAGAAATACTTTATATAATTGGGGAGGCTCTAAAATATGAGCTACAACTCTGGATTTCCCATCATGATCCTGGTTTTTAACTATAAGACCTCAGAGAAGTTGTATAAGTTTTTGTGTTTATGTATTTTAGATTTATTATCATTATTTAAAAATTTTCAGTTGTGGTGTGTGTGTGTGTGTGTGTGTGTGTGTGTGTGTGTGCGCGCGCGCACAAACGCACACACATATCCATAAGCCAGAAGCATCAGATCCCTGAGCTGTAGTTACAGGTAGTTGGGAGGTTCCTGCAGTGGATTCTAGCAACTGAATTTGAGTCTTCTGCAAGAGGATCGCCAGCTCCTAACCACTAAGAAATATCTCTAGTTCCTTATTTTTTTTTGTCATATATAAAATCATGAAAGTATCAACTATTCATAATAAAAGCTAATATGTAGCAAAGTTATACAGATTCAAAATTCCCACTGGATGATACTGATGCATTACTGATGCTTAAAAGTTACTTCAGGCTGAATACCAAGGTATAAGCCTTTCACCTTAGAACACGGACACAAAGGCAGGAAGACTTCGGTGAGTTTGAGGCTAGATTGGTCTACAAAAACAATTTCAGGATAGCCGGGGCTACATAATGATATCCTTTCTAGAAATGGACAAAAAAAAAAACCCTACATAAAAAATATATATGTATATACATAAATTTTCACTTTTCATCTAATGACTAATATATGTACATGTATTTTATAAAGTACATAAAATAAAGTATTCATTAAGTGCCTTCTCATGATTGTCAGAAGAGTCCTTAACATTATTCAAGGTGACCTTCCACCTCATTTGTTTAGAACATTGAAACCTCCTTCTTACAAAACTCATACCTTCTGTCGTTTCAAAATTATGGCAGCTGCTGCTTGCTGTCTCCTTATTTCTGTAAAAATCCTCTTCTTGCCTCTTTTCTTCAAAAGAGCCCCTGATCAGGAACATTGATTTTCTCTACTCACCTTTCAGGCTGACTGAAAACAGATTTGATATGACCCTGCTCAAATGTGCTCATGTCTCTATATTCAGTGACATACTGGCCCTTGACTCATACTCCCCATGATAGTCTGACATCCTTCCAGTCTCTTCTATTGACAAGATTCAAAATCCTTATTAGTCATATATTTTGCTGATGATGTAATTTTGCTGATGTATCTACAGGCCATTGAAATTATAAATTTGACCTTTGGTTAATGTTCAGCTTTTGACAAACCTTTTAGTGCCTTTTAATTCTTCAAAGTCAGCCTGTATGTCATCATTACTATAAATTATGGCTTCTGAATATTTTAAGGGCTTTGTTTGTACTTTTTGACAGCTGACTTGTATTCAATGCAGTATAAGCGTTCAAATGTTCTTACTGTATTAGTCTCTTTTGCATTCCAATTTCAGTTGCACTAATAATTTATAAAACATTTAATAAATAAAAAAATTATCAACCTGATCTAAGCATAAAGAGTTTGATTTTGCTGGATCAAATTCAGGATTTAGATATTTTTGAAGAAAGTTCAAAGTCTGTGAGTACAAATTGTGTCTAGGCTTATATGAGAAAAAAGGGGTTATAATTCTAACTGCTATTCTCTCTCTACAATGAAACTAATAACAGGACTAACGGATTGTTTGTCATGAGCAAAGGGTTCGAAAAGTGTGTGTTGAATTATTAAAAGAATGAATGTCAAAAATGGTGCATGATGTATACAGTCTGTACTAAGAATTTGAGAGTTCACAGGAGGAAACCTAATATAGACTTTCAAGGCATCTCTAAAGCAGTAGTTCTCAACCTCTGGGTTGTGATCCCTTTAGGATCAAATGACTCTTTTACAGGGGCTTTCTTAAACCATCTGCATATCAGATATTTACATTGTGATTCATAACAGTAGCAAAATTAGTTATGAAGTAGCAATGAAAGTAATTTTATTGTTGGTGTAACTACATGACCACATTAAGGTGTCACAGCATTAGGAATGTTGAGAACCACTGATCTAAACTTCAGTTATAGTGAAATAAGCTTATGTAATAGAGTAATTGCCCTGTCAACCTCCAATAAGCATCTTTTCTAGACTTTCAGAAGAAATTTTGGATTCTTCTTATTTTTCTGTGATAATAACTGATTGATTTTTAAGAAGTAATAAGTAGACACTCTGATATCAGGGATATGGGCCAGGAATTGTACTCAGAAATTATATTCTTCACATTAGTTCATTCAACTCTACAACAAAACTAGGAGGTATGTGGTATATTTATTTTCCCAGAAGATGTGAGAATATTCAAAGTGTTGCAGTTGACAAAGGATAGCCCCTGTATTGAGGGCCAGAATTGGAACTAAGCCTTGCTATTCTCAAACAGATTGCCAAATTTAAACTCACTGAAAGGAGCAGTGCATGTTAATTTCTTTATTAAAAAACGATGAGAAATTGTCTCTGTGAATGTACTTTGACTCAAGTTTCCCAGAAAGCACCATTTCAGTCTTCTTAGGATCTTCAGGAAAACTTACTATCTGAAAACTCACTATAAGATTTATATGTCAAATTTTTAACTTTAACATTTCCCTAAAATGTCCTTACTTAATTAAATCAGACAACTAGACATATGTTTAAACTGTACCAGGCATACTATGTTAGGAAATGTCAGAGATACCCTTGTTTGTTGGGACTACACTTCTCAGTTATACATAGCAAGCCTTGAACTGCCTTGGTTGTACCACTGAGTAATTAGGATAAGTAAGCTATTTTATTGTGTATCATTTGTGGTGTAGAATATCCAAGGAGAGAAGAAAATTATTAGATAGAAAATCATGAAATAATCAAATAATAACACAGAATAGGCTAATATGATGAGTCTTCTCTATATAAAACACAGGTAAAGATCTTTATGTTATTTTAGGTGGATTCTTTTATACATACAAATTCTACATTGCATAATTATTAAGTCATTAAGTTTTAGTGTTTAAACCTATTTGTTATTTCCTTTTATAGACGAGAAATCTCAGTGTCAGTGAAGCTGAGCCATGTGCATTCAGTAGTCCATCTAGGACACCAAGCAACTCCATCTAAACATAGAATCCATGTATTGTCCATTGACTTCCAGCCAAGCATAATGCAACTGTTAATAAGACTTTAAAGGTATCAGCCAAATTTCCCTTTAGCTGTTTGTGGTTTTGTTCCTGTATCTTTAAAGTTGGTTAGACAGATTACATAGAACAAATCAACAGAGCACCTGGTGAATCATGGGCATTGATGAATCATTTCTTTACTAAGTAAATTATCTGAGATAATAGCTATAAAAAAATCCATATAATTTGGCACCACTGAGCCCAATTTCTTCCCATCCCCAAGAAAGTCAACAGTATAACTATCCCACTAATAAAAGCTGAAAGCTCATATTGGTATCTTTAAAAAAATGACTGAGAACAGCTATTTAGTTAATATAAATGTGGGGGTCATGGTGAAATACAGGGTACAGCATTGACTACCTAAATGTCAAAGTAACGTGTGTGACTGGAGTTCCATAGATATGAGAAAAGTATAAGCCATCTTGCATAGATGAAGAAGCTGATGGATGGCAACTATAAAATTTCAAAAACTCATTCTGGTTTCACTTTAGAATTCAGTGAATTCTTTTTGTTTGTTTGTTTATTTGGTTCCCCCCCCCCCACAATGATGGGAAGCTTAGAAAGATATCTAAAGCTTTCTGTTTAAAGTTATGTCTGAATATAATTCTTGAATAAATGTTCAAACGTTTATTAACTTATGGAATACAAAGATATCAAACCTTTGTATAACACAGCATCCAACAATCTTATTCAGAATACAGTACTGCTGCCATCTTTACCTTCTGGAACATGGCTTCTCTGTCTCTTTGTCCATTACAGTAATCTAATTACAATTCCTCAGGTAGAGTGGAGATCAATTTATCCCATAAGTATCCCCCTTGGGTCATTCTGTAATCCAGAACAGCCCATATCACATGAAACTGGTTCTAGCTTGCTTGACTTTTAATAAAATAGGACCTATTTGGCTGTGTGCAAGATCTTTTACCAAAGTTAAGAGAATTAAACTGCATTACAACACAAAGTTTTTTGGGAAGAACATTTTATTGCTAAGCATATCCTTGAACGAAAAAAGCAAATGGGAAATAAAAGTGAAAAGGAAAAAGAATAAGCGGGAACATCACAACATCATGAAAGAAATTCTTTAGGGTCTGCGAAGAAAACAAGAAAACGATGAAGGCTCACACATAGAATGCACAAGTTCCCATAAAATCGTCCAGATAGAAACTTACACTAAAGGAATATAACAGATAAGTTTTTACTCAGATTTAAAAAAGAAAGAAGATGTTTAGAAAGAAAGCAGGAGATCAGTTCACAAGACCTCAAGACTCCAAGAACAGCAATCCATCACAAACATCGAGATAAAATCAATTTCATATAGGCTGGGCCACTGATCTAAAATCGTGCTTTGATATCCTTTTATAGTCCTGTCTTTTTAATGACAACAAAAAATGAGAACTCTTAATACATTGAAATCTCAGATAAGGAGGAACATCTCTTTCCACACACATCAGTAAAGGCTGCGTTGTTTTAGACTGTGCCTTCTGCCCCGTGTCTTTAGGATATTTTTTTTTTCAAAGTCAAATATTCATGCAACTTACAAAGACCAGCAAGAGTAGATTTCTAAATCTAGACAGCTGATTGGTTTTCATCTGTACAAAAGAAACTGTATATGTCTGCCCCTCCAGATGACACATTTCCCCTCTATGCGAACATGTGTCTTGTTTTATCTTCTTGCTTTCTGAATGGCTATGGCCACAGAACCGGTTTATTATTACTCTGTACATTGTTTCCTCTTTATAAAAAGGAGACGGAATGAGATACAAAGCAAACACATAGATAGAAAGGAAATAACAGCTCTTAAAGCGGTATGTACATATGTGACTAAGGAATTATACCAGCAAAAATGTAGTAAAATATGTAAACAAAATCTGAGAAGTTTCTGTTGTTTAAATTCTCTTTGACACAGTTAACTGTGACAGAACAAAAACTCACACTTCCTTCACATTTTAAGGTTTACTTTTTTGTTGTTTTGTTATTTTTCTTTTAAAATAACTTTCTTATTCCACGTCAAGACTTTAACAGATTTCTGTGTCAGTCATCCCATCAAACATACCTTGATAAATATATCTGTATATATATTTATTTATATATATTATACTATTAAATTCCTTTTTGTGTGTGTCACAGCAGCTTTATTCATTTATTTATTTGTTTTTTTTAAAAAAGATGGGTAAAGGGGGACATGAAGAGATGGAAAGAGATTTATTCACATCAGGGCTCCAAAATTAAACCAGTATGGAAACCATCATCGTATTGGGGGTGGGGAAAGAACTGTGATTTTCACACTTGGCCATGACATGGCTTGTGTGAGCATTTGTGGTTGTATTACAAGTTGGGAACTCCCCTGGAGTCTGTTGAAACAGACCTTAGTGTTGTCTTTTCTGTTTTGTTTTTATTTGCATGCATTTCGATCAATTACAGATCCAGTCCACCCACCTGCCCTTCCCTTAGAAAGGCTCTGTTTCAATTTAAGGGGCTTATCTTTACCCTTTCACACAATTTGGGTTGATGAACTGGGACAATAGTTGTTAAGTAAAACCAATAACCAGCCCCAAACCCATCTGTTCTAGGTTTGAGGGGCAAACATTGGAATTAGATCTTGGGGGAACCACTTTTCAAATAGATTATTATCTACCACATGGGTTCATCAAAGCATTAGGAAACAAACAGATTCTGGAGATACCACAACCTGCTACATGGAGTGAATGCCATGGTAGCTTTTGAGTTCATATGGCAAGAGTCTCATACATTTTGTTTTCAGAATATTTTTCTCTTCTTATGTGCAGTCATCATCAAAAAAAATAAACGAAAACCCAAAAGCCGTTTTCCCCTCAGATCTTGAAAAGTTACACTTATACTGGCCAGAACCAGATAAAGGTATTTCTGGGTTTTTTTTTTTTTTTTTTTTTTTTGTATTATTTTGTTTTTGATTTTTTTAAAGCATTTTTCTTTTCTCATTTTTTTGTGTTTTTTTTGTACATAATTCAACAAACAAACAAAAATAATCCAACATTGTTACAGTCAAGATTCACAAACATCATTAAAGACTTACTTGCAGCTATGTAACAAGTAAGCCATATAGTCTTCTGCCCGTTTCAATAGGTCCTGGAGAGAAGAAAGCTTCCAATGTCACATGGAGTCATGGGCTTGCTCCAGGGCGCTAAGTGTGTGCTTTATGATACAGCAGGGCAGAGAACTTTCTGTCTCCGGGCCATGGCTGCAACGTCGCAGCATGGCTGAACTTTACAGAGAAATACACCATCGTATGTGTCCTTTGAAAAATGGCTTTCCCCACCATAGACGTGGTAAAGAACACATCCAGCAAGTTAAATCTCATTGTCAAAGTACTCGGGTGTGTGTATATAAATAATTCAGTTTTAAATTCACATACGATAGGTGTTATGTTTATACATAATACTCCTTGTCCTTGTTTTTTTGTTTCTTGTGGCCGCTCTTGGAGCTGGCTTGCTTCTCCTTCATGAGCGTGCCGTTGCTCTGGGCCGAGTTGCTGATGTAGTTCCTCGTCTCATCCACTTGATAGGACCCCTCGTCCCTGTTCCTGTACTTGTACATGGCATACAGGAGGATCAAGATGCAGAGGGCGGCAGCAGCCACAATGCCGACGACCATTCCTGTTGTACTGCTGGACTCCCGGATCACCTCTGAGGCCCCCGGAACCCGTCTGATTCCTGGCTCCGTGGGGTTTGCTGTGGGCACATTACGGAACATGGGGGAAGTAATTAGTGGGCTCTTCAGTTTGGTGCTGTCTAGCTCATAGGCAGTGGGCAACGGAAGCAAGACTATATCAGGCTGGGGTTTGAGATCACGGTTATTCATTTTGCCAGCTGGCAATTTGGGCACCATCCCAGACGAGGAGGACGCTGTGAAGCGGATCAGCTCAGGGGATAAAGATGTGGTTGTAGTTCTACTAGTTTCCGAGACTTTGTTAGGTCTAAAGTCCTTGGATTCCCACTTGGGCGCATGTGCTTTGTAGCCACCTTCGAAGATTGAAGTGGAAAGACTCTTATCTGTTACCAAGGAGAAGGTGGTGTAAAAATCTTCATCATCAGTAGGGGGCAGGTTAGAGTCAAAGGTTTCCCCTGAGCCATACCCAGATATCACCAAGCCATCATCATCATCACAACCATCGCTGCCTTGGTCCGACAAGCAAGGTAACCCCGCCTCAGAGGTCATGGACAGGGAATCTTTGGTGGTCTCAATAATGGTGAGGAGGGGGCGGAAGGTAGGGGGGAGTGTAATGGAGGGTACACGTGTAGCAATAGGAGGGGTAGCTAAAGGGTCTTCTATAAGTAGAGGAATAACTAATTCACCTCCTGGGATTGAAAAGAGAAAAAGATATAGTTAGTACAGGCATAACACAGTTCATAATCACTCTAATGAATGCAGGGCAGAGGTTATGCCTCTGAAATTACTGTCAAATGACCTGCATCTGCACATGGGTGTTTTCTGGCTATCACCTTATTAGTCCAAGTGGATAAAGAACCAATTATATGCCTCTGCACACCCAAAATTTGGAAACTTTAAATAAGTGTCTTAGATTGTAAAGATACTCTCAAGTGATTTCACGTGGTAAAATTCAAATAGGCTGGTTCCAGGACCTGCTGGTGAGATGACTTTCAGGAAGTTATTTTCTTAGACACACTACCTTGACTTCATGTGTGTGTGCACACACATACACAAGAGCTTTATAAATGGATATAACGTTTTGTTATTGCTTCCTTTATTTCTACCCACTACCTCTAATGAGTGTGAAAACAATCTCTTTTCCATATTACTGAGAAGAAGATCAAAGCCAAAGAGTTTGAAAAGTTTCCTCCACTGCTTGGTGGCTGCCCTCGTGTTCCATTAGCTGAGTGATAGGGACAAACAATAGGTTTACATGTTCATCTGACAGTTGCATTTTGACAGTGTTTCTCTAGAAATTCCCTTGACCTTTAAATTCACAACTTGCCTTGCATTAGCATAATGTGTATCTACCCAAGGCTTTTACGTTATATGCAATCTATGCTGCACTGGAAACTCCATTTTAAAAGTACTCATCCCAGATATATCCATGAGTGGCTGGAAACTGATGTTTATGAAAGTTGACTTTGCAAAGTGAATTTTGAAATCTGAGATTCTTTACTAGAGGGAAAAAATATACTAATTTACTCAGAGAGTTTCATCATTACATCATTATTAAACACTGATTACAAAAACAGTGTCTTGCAAATCACAGATGCAACAAATTTTCTGCCAAGAAAGCTGTTCTTTTTATTATAAGGCTGGCATTTTCCTCCTGTGTCAATAAAGCAAGGTCTCTTTGGCATCTCTTGTGAATTGGAGAGGATAAATTTCATCATAGATTCCCTTTCAATCTCATAGAGATGTGCTGATTTGGATTTCAGGTGGATTATCTTTTTGTAACTCTGCCTTCTTGCAGTGGAGAAGCTGAGATGGACATCCAACAGCAAGCAACCCATAGAGGAGTAAAGAGTCACCACTCTTATCTACTTTACAGGAGAGTCTCTCAGCTCAGAGGCAAGGGGTCTCTGTATTTAGAAGACTAGGAAGGGTAACAGGTAGGGTATGTGCTTTGACTGTTTTCCCTCAATAGGAGCAGTATCTGTGATCTTAAAACGTGGCTGATAGATATGACATGATTTCATTCTCCAGTTAGGAAGTTGAGAAGATGGCACATTATTGTCAAAAGGCTCTTTTTGAGCTGGATTGTATGTGCTGCTGTTGGTAGTTATTTTCCAGAGATAGGTAGGATGGCTAGTATTTGAGTATTTGCAAATAAATATGTTCATTGTTCATGGACCCTTCTCTATCAGGGATAAAATTAGGTTGAGATTTGCAGCAAGTTCAATACTGCACAATTCCAGGGACTTTCCAGAGAGTCAAACCTTCAAATCTTCACATTTACAGTCTGCCAAGATTCTTCCTATAAAGATGCATTCCTAGAACTCTCCCACTCAGCATTCCACACCATCTATCTGTAAATATCACCTGTGTTTCAGAATAATTGCATCTCTGCCACCCAGGTTCCAGGTATGTTAAAAGGTATGTTTGCCTGATAGTAAAAACAGCAAAGCCTTTGGCTGCTTTTCTACCTAGCCAATAATTGTGTTCCCAGAAAGTGACAGTTGGCCAGAGAATGCTCACAGAAGTTCTGAGGATCCTTCAGGAGGGGAAGGACAACAAAATGTTGGATTTCTCAGCTAAACAGATAATGTTATTTTATGAAGGGAAAGAAGCAAAGAAAGCATCCTCTCCTCCTGAGAGCCCAGGATGGTCTGTGGTCTGCAATATCAACTTGAGTTTCTAGTCTGATTCTCAGAGTTTAAACTGATTGAGCAAAATGATCTTTGCAGGGTTCTCACAGCTCCAAGTTTGCTTTGCTGGACCAGTATGCCTATTTTTTTTATTTTTTATTTCTTTTACATTGTGCACATATATAATTCATATACCTTTCGACTTAGTTAATACATAATTTACACACTTTTGCTAGTTTTTATAAATGGGATTTGAAGCGCAATTCCCTAAAGGTAAGCTAGCCCTAAAAACCAATCTTGCACAAACTATTTTTTATATATTCCTAGGGTTGGGGAGAGGGGTGCATGTGCTATATTCAAGGTGATGTGTAAGGGGGCAGTGTTCTGAGGGAGGCTCACAAGCCAGGGAAAGAAGGGCAACTTTACTCTCTGGATGAGAATATAATTGGCTTTTGTTTCAACTAAAAAAGAATTTGTTCTCTCTCTCTTTTTCTGTGTGTGTGTGTGTGTGTGTGTGTGTATGTGTGTGTGTGTGTCTGTGAGTGTGGTGTGGTGTGGTGTGATGTGGTGTGGTGTGATGTGGTGTGATGTGGTGTGGTGTGGTGTGGTGTGGTGTGGTGTGGTGTGGTGTGGTGTGGTGTGGTGTGGTGTGGTGTGGTGTGGTGTGCTGATAGGGGCATTTATGTGCCACAGCCTGTGAGTGCAGTTTTAGAACTGGTTCTGGATTTCTGCACTTTTGAAGCTGAACACATTCTTCTTTTTCTTCCTCCTTCCCCTTCACCCTCCTCCTCCTCTTCCACCTCCTCCCTCTTCCCTAGGTGATTCTCCTGTCCAGTCTCCACTTTTATCAGTGCAGTGATAGCAGTGCAAAGACACCAGCTCTGTGTTTTCGTGGGTTCTGGGGTCAGGCTTGTAAGCCAAGTGCTCTTACCTGCTGCAAAGATTCAGCAT
This sequence comes from Phyllotis vaccarum, assembly GCA_033318265.1. Classification (NCBI taxonomy): domain Eukaryota; kingdom Metazoa; phylum Chordata; class Mammalia; order Rodentia; family Cricetidae; genus Phyllotis; species Phyllotis vaccarum. The sequence continues at coordinate 58,532,120 of JARWLC010000006.1, forward strand.
GTGGCTTCATTACCAACATAAAAACTGAGATGTATGTTCCTGATGGCAATAGCAACAATACACCTCTTAAGCAAGGGAGGAAAGTAGATTGAGAAAGAAGAATATCTGCACTTGTTGGGAACCAATTCACTTAAATAAACTCCTGACCCTTCAAGTGAGATCAAGATCTCCATCTTCATGATTGCAAGAGGGCATTCATTTATAATTTTATTGAATCATCTGCAGCACTCACCCAGAGACTTAAATTTGACTTATTTATTTTCTTTTCAACCCTTGCTAAAACTCACAGTGTTGTTTTAAGTCTATAAAAGTTGCTCACCTTACAGTCAAATCAATCCATCCCCTTTGCTCTTCTCTCTTTCAACTGTCCAGCAAGCATCTCTGATGTTAAAACCAAGTCGAAATCCATCTTTCCCCAATACCAGGATTCTAAGGCTTGATAACTTACAGTTTCTAACAGACTGGTGAATTCCAAAGCGAAGTGAGAGTGATTTATTTTTAAAATAAAATGATGGGTATCTCAGGGAAGATATGAAAATCTTTCAAAAATCGGCCAACTTTCCTTTTCATCAACGTTTTTGCTACTAACCCTGATTGTCAGGATAAGCCGTTAGAAAGATGCCCTCTGCCAGAAAAATTTGGAGCCAAAATATTCTAGCTTCTATTCGCTTCAAATTGTAGAGCCTTTTACAATCTTCTTTCTTGGCCTGGCTGCCAGGAATTGGAAGATTGCCTAGGGTTTGAAATGAGCTGCTTGGCATGGGAGGACCATTGTTACAAGTGAGAATTGTAACAGAACAGGAGAAAACGTTCAGGTAACTGTGGACATGAGAACTACCTAGAATAGATTTATGGTTGGGTATATAATTGTGTTTCAATATTCTATTACTTATTTAATTAACCTATTTATTTAGTGTATGCGAGTATGTGTTTGTGATCATTGTGTGTAGTATATATTCATATATGGAATATATTTGTATGTGGAAGGGTATGAATGCCTGTACACAAGAGTAGGCATCCTCTATAACTATCTGCCTTATTTCTGTGAGGCAGAGTCTCTCTCTGAAACTGGAGTTCATGTCTCCCTACTAGGCTGACAATCAGCAAGCCCCAGAGATTCTTCTGTCTCAGTTCTTCCCAGTGCCGCAGTTACAGGCAAACATATGGGACCTCATCAAAATCGTATTAAAATGTTGGGATCTGAACTGGGCTCCTTATAGTTACACAGCAAGAAGTTATAACTGACTCATCTTTCTAGCCTTGCAATCAATTTTAATATGAAGTTTTCTCTTTAGAAATTGAGATGAATATAGTGTATACTCAGCCAGCCCTTTATATTTATGGGCTCCACAGTCTAGGATTCAAGTGACTACAGATAGAAAATCCCATCCCTCAAAGAATTGTCTGCACTAAACATGTGCAGAATATATAGTCTAACAATTCTTGGCACAGAATGTACATTTCATTTGCTATTAGAACTAATCCACAGAAGATGAAAAAACCAAGGATGCTATGCAGCGGTTCTATGCAAATTAAGCCTCTTGTTTTGATTTGAACATTGGATCTAGATATGTTTTCCAAGCTGCTCTCAAATTTCTGGGCTCAAGAAAGAGCCTCTTCTTCTCAAGTGGCCAGTATAATAGTCATACACTAACATACCTGGCTGACCTGGCTATTTAATATAAGAGACTGTCTTTGCTTCTTTCCTTGCTGCTGTGTTAAAGCATTCGGACAAAAACAATTTAGAAAAGGAAGAGGGTCTGTTTGTTTGTTTGCTTTTTGGGGGGGTCCAAATTCAAGGTTAGAGCCCATCATGGAGGTATAAGCTAGACACTTGGTAGCAGGTAGAAGAACATTTTACAGGCTTGACCTACACCAGGCAGGAGCCACGGCGAGCTGGTCACACTGCATCTGTAATCAGTGACAATAAATACTTGTGTTCAGTTCGCCTTCTTCTTTTTATACAATCCAAGATCCTGTCCTAGGGAATGATGATAACCACCTTAGACCAGTCTTCCTAGCTCAATTAACCGAATCGAAATAATCTCTTTAAAATATACCCAGAAGCCTGTCTCCCAGGGACTTAAATAAACACAGATGTTGGTATCAGAGAAGTATCCAGAAACAGTCATCCAAGTCAACTGATCCAAGGACACCCTTCATATGATGTGATGGGTCTGGAGATGTATTTCATAGGAATGATGAAATAGCTAATAATATGCCCTTCTGTCACAAAGACTATACAATGATCACTGTGTGTCTAAGCTTAGAAAAGTGTTCACGCAATCAATGAATCTAAAACTAAAAGTGGAATGAAACCTGGAATACATCAAAATTCTATTTTTATGCCATTTCTGGAACTTTCTTTTTGTTTAGAATAAGAACTTTAATGTCAGCATCTTAAAATCAGGAATATACACTTTTATCCTGACAAGGCTGTGCTTTTCCTTAAACTAGAGAGCTCACTAGGGATATGAAAGGTCTATTTTAGCCCTGAAGGCTGCCCTGCTTTCTTGCTCTATGAGTGTATTTATAGATATATAATTCATGCCTCTAGGGCTGATATCTAGCAAAGGGTCTGTCTGCCATTGAAAAAGACACTGTATTAAAAATTCAGTAGAACTCTTCTGAATTGTAAGGATGTTGTTGGTGATGGTGAATGTAGTGGGTCACTAAAAACAAAGCAAGAAACCCACAAAGTTTCAGTGTGGCTTCAGCCTTCGCCTCTCTGGGGAAAGCTGACTCTGAGGTCACAAAGTACAAAAACAACGATGCTAAACAGAGGGCCTCTAGAAGGGACTCCATGCCCTAACTGCTGGAATTGTGTATGGCCCTTTGGGTCCTTTACTTGATGTCTGATATGCATTATTCTAATCCACTCCCTACTTGAAGACAACAACATATTTTGCGTCACAGGAGTACTTCAGCACAGAGAGATGTTGAAGCTTTTAACCTTTAAATGGCTCTACATAAATGACCTTTAGAAAAGATACACCTGGAAAAAATATAGCCAGTACTTGATGGGGGAAAATTACAGTAAAATTCATTTCTCAATGAAGAATAATTTATATTTAAAATGATGAAATTATTTAAGTAATCCCTGCTCCTAAAAATGGTAAATGTTTTATCTGGAAAGAGTTTAATTCTGAAAGGCAATCAAATCTTTCTTATTGTTTTTTTTTTTTTTTTTAAACTTTTATGTATGTCCAAGAAAGATAAGCCGCAGCTGCTTGATATAATTATGTGTAGTAAAATAGAGAATGCCAGGAGAAGTTTTCATTTGCTTATTACTTAAGAGCTTTTTTTTTTTCAAGTAAGTTTGCTTACTTAGACTCTTGCTAATATTGGAATTATACTCATGAGTTACACGACTTGGATACATTTCAACTCCAAGTAAAATGGGAATAATATAGAGCCTATTACAAATCCCTATACACTGAGATTTACTATAGTGACTACTGCTACTCAGAAAGACTTTTACTAGTTTTATTAATATTTAACCTATAAGCAGTTCAACCATTGATCAGTTTCTCTGTCATTCTTAATGCAATGGTTTCATATGCAGAGATATATCTACACAAGGCTCTAGAAGCAATTTTAAAAACAGACACTGTGTAAAGATTCATAATCATTCAAAGATCTTGTATTGGAAAATAAGTGATTATTTTCTAATAAAATGGAGAGCTTCGTTAACAAACATAAAAGGTTTTAATGCAACTTGCTAGATTAACATCACTTTTAGAGAATTCTAGATTTTAAAACTGAAATGGTATTCAACATGTCAAGCAGCACAAAATCACTTGAGCCAAGGTGGAGAGAGCCCATTCATTGAAGTTTCTAGGCTGTAAATTCATCTTTTATTCACCGCTCCGTTTAATATTTCTTATGACAGCTCTAGAAAACACTGATATCTAGAATTAAGGCTGAAATGAGTGACTTCCTCATTACAAAGATTGCATGGTGCTTCTCATCGGCCCTGTGCTTCTGGTGTGCAGTTGTGGTACTGATCTAAACAACCAGGTATTTTCACAATCCAGGGTTACACAATGGTGATACTTACCTATATACGTCCTAAATAAAAGCCGAAACTTAAACCACCCTGTGTCTTCTTGAAACAATCATAAACCTTCTATGAAGCTTACCTGCTTAAATCCTTCAGGATGAAGTAGGAAGTAGGGGTGGGGAGACAAAGGAAAGGCAAAGAGAGGGGAAGGGAGAGGGGATGCTTGCGCCTTCTTTCTGTGTGTGCATGATGCAGGTGCTTTTGCCAGAAGTTGGTTGTGTACTTTAGAAAGCAGCAATATCATAGCACACCCCTGTAAGCACTTGGGATTCTTGATGTCTTTATTCTGAGTAAAATTGATTTTGTAGCCTGTGGTGAAGATGATAGTGTAATCCTGGAGAACCACTCTACCACAGTCACTTGAGAGTACCTTATTTCCCCTTCACTGAAAGAAAATAAAATAAAGGACTGATTTCCCTGAATATCATCTAAGGAATTAAATTAGGGATGAAATTACCACTGGTAATATTTGGAACTAATTCAAGTCAATTCTTTTTCATGGGGCACAGGCCTCTCGTATGCTTTAGCCAATTTAAATGTCCCACTTTAGAATAACCAATCCTGTAAAGACTTTAAAGTTAGCAGTTAAAATTCAGGCAGAGACCAGAATTCTTTAGATTGACAGTGACTAGGTATCTATCTTCTTTAAGTAAAAGTAGAATTCCTACTGATTATTGGATGCAATTCAGCACAAATCAGAACAGTAAAAATTAAGCAAAAAGGGCCAAGTAAAATAAAATACTTAATATAGTTTTCAAAACCATTTAGTAAAAAATAAAATCAATGTCATAGCCAAACTAAATCAAGCAGAAGGATAGCAAATAATACCAATAGGGCATTCACAGTATAAGAACACAAAGCAAAAGAAAATAAAAATATAGAAGCTGCTTTTGTTAAGAGAGATAGAAAGATACAGAGATAGAAACAGAAAGAGAACATTTCAACATAGGCAAAGTAACTGGAATTATAACAGAAAAGCATACAATATTAATTGATATTCAACTTACATCAACAAATTGCCCGCATGTTTTTTGGCATGAAAGAAAAATTTACAAAAGAAAGTTGTGTAAGAATGCTCTTGGACAAATAGAATTGCCACATTCTTGTAACTTGCTTTTTTTTTTTTTTTTTGGTTTGTTTTCATTTCTTAAAAACTTTAGAGCAAAAGGTCTAATTTTTCAAATATAATAATTTACAACAGAGGATGATACAGGGAGGTAACAACACATACATCCACACCACATAACATGAAAAGAAAAAAAAAATCTGCACTTCAACAGTTTTTATTTGGGGGGGGTCTTAGGAGGGCATTGACTTTAAATTTAAATAATTCTGATTGTTATGATTGAAAATGAAAAAAATATATAATTTGCCTTTAAAAAATCTATAGGGGCTTGAATGAATTTCTTTAAGTTTTCAGATATATATTTAGATTTTTAATTATCTTTTTGACAAATTTTAGATCTTCCTTAATTTAGGGGAATGGATGACAGCACATAAATTTTAACAATGCTAAAGAAAGGGGCGTATGGGGAGAAAGGATGTGGAAAAGGGGAGGGTCATATCTATGAATGAATTACACAGGTATGGGAAGGAAGGGCATGGGAAAGGGGAGGGTCATATCTATGAATGAACTACACAGGTATGGGAAGGAAGGGCATGGGAAAGGGGAGGGTCATATCTATGAATGAACTACACAGGAGATGATGATGATAAGAGTAAATGTGTAAGTGAGTCGCCATGTCCATGTAAGGGCGGCACGGAGTGATCTAGCTGCGTTAGAGCTTCTGGCTGTAAGGAAGGGATGGGCAATATACAAAAACAAATGAGCCTACACATGCCCATCTACGGAAATCAAGAACAGAACTCTAACACTGACAGTCTCACACACCCTAAGCTGCAACTTCTTCAACATGCAATTACTCCAAAATCATTACAAGTTCATCATAAGTTTGTTCAAATCATAAAAACACTTAAACTTTCCCCCCTCCAACTCAAAATAGACAAAGTACATGAAATAATATTACTAACAATATCAAAAGATTAAAAAGCAAAATTAAGGAGACTAGAATTATGCATTCCAGTTGAACAACTTCACCGGCAGCCACACAGCCCCATCTCCAGCTGGGCATTGAGAGATGCACAGAGGGATGACAGGAGAGGCTGAGCCCACATACTGGGCTGTGAATGACTTCTCTATACAGAATGCTATGTTCCAAATGGCATCACTCACTTTCCACAAACCACCCATGATCTGTACTACTGCCAACGAGACTGGCTTTTCTGAAAGATGTGGATGTGGGGTTCTGCAGCTGAAGTTGTTCCTTCTTTAAAGAAAGAATGGGGGGGGGACTGCAGAAAACAATTCATAACTTTTTCTTATCATTTTGGATAAAATCAAGTCTAAAGGTAAGATCTAACAATTAAAAAGAAATACATTAATATATATAGATATATATAATACAAAAACATTAAATTTCCAAACAAGAAGGGAGAAAATAACAAAAAGGATTTATTTTTTTAAAGAGATGGAGCAACCAGATGCACAGGCTGAGAAGGTACAGACAGATCGGTCAGGGGACACGAAGTTATATTCATGTTACTGGTTTTTGCTGGTTTTAATTTATTTCAGATTTAAATAATTGATTCCCCTTTTTGTGACAGCCAAAACTGAAAACAAATTCAGATTTTTTTTTTGAAAATTTCATTTTGATTTTGTTTCTCTAAAAAAATAAAAAGGGCGTGCAGTCTGGATGTACGTCCTAAGTAGACGCTTAAAAAAGAAGATGGATATTGTCTTTCACCCCTGAATGGTCGGGATGTCAATCAAGTTAACACATGCTTAAAGTAAGTTGCATTTAGGGAAAATAGAAAAACAGAACAAAGAACTGGGTTAGGTAGAGAGGTCGGCAAGACAAAACCAATTTGGGGTGGGAGAAAGGAATTGTGTATTGTTTCATGCTTTTCCAGTAGGGGCGAAGCACATCATCATAGAACTTCTGAATGTCAGGTGTAGGGTGGTGTGTGTGTGTGTGTGTGTGTGTGTGTGTGTGTGTGTGTGTGTGTGTGTGTGTGTGTGTGTGTGTGTATGTGTGTGTGTGTGCATGTGTGTGTGTATGTGTGTGTGGGTGTATGTGTGTGAGTGTGTATGAGTGAGTGTATATGTGTGTGAATGTGTATGCTTGTGTGTGTTAGTTTGTGGGTGTGTGAGTGTGTGTGTGTGTGTATGTGTGTGTGTGGGTGTATGTGTGTGAGTATGTATGAGTGAGTGTATATGTGTGTGAATGTGTATGCTTGTGTGTGTTTGTGGGTGTGTGAGTGTGTGAGTCTGTATGCATGTGTGTGTGTGTGTGTGTGTGAAGTGAAGCCTGTAGTGACAGGAATTGCAATAAGGTGTATCAGTTCCCAAGCTGTACTTCTGGGAACTTGCTTGAGAAGGTATGTTTCATAAGGAGTACCAGGATGACAGTAGGTAACATTGTTTCATGAGTGTCCTTGCTGTTGCTTTGTTTTCTTTTTTAACTGACAGTACACAGTTTAGAATACGATGTTAAAATAACCCTAGTGAGGGAAAGAATAACTGATGTCGCTTTTCGTAATAATGTCAAAACTTCGCTCTTCTCCAAAGACATCATTAGCATCAGTACCTATAAACAGCAATGATCAGGATGCATTATGCATGAGGGAGATGGTGTCAGTCTTCTAGAGACTAATTTAAGAGACAAAACATTACATCCCATCTACAGTGAGAAATGTAGACAAGAGCATGTGAACGTCTTACACGTGTGTGTAGTTGTATTGTGTGTAGAAGCCTTGAGAGAAAAATACTATATAAAAGACATAAAGAAAGAGGATTTTAGAAATTGCTTCATCCCCTACTGGAAGAGAGTACTAAAGTTATAATCATTATTATATTCCCGTGAGAACTTTAATGTTCAACCAAGGACTGGGAAACCCGGGTAGGCAAACCCCAAAGGCAAGACACTTAAGAACAGCCAATTTCAACCATTTCAAAGAACCCCTTTGGGTGACTTTGATAAATCAAATAAATTTTGAAAATGAGACCAACTTCTGCCCCCTAGGAGACGCCCCTTTTATTATTTTATTTTAAACAGAATTGTAGTAATGTGTCCCCATGGGTCAGTCCGTACCAAGATTTTTAGTCTCTGGTTTAAGTTAATCATTATTTTCAGAACTTCACAAAGTGCAGCTGGAATGTTTTACTGTGGAAAGAAGACAATCCCATATTATAATAAAAGAAAAACCCTTGTTGCCATTTGGTTTAGATTTTGAGTAAGAAAGTTTTAACAGTGAATTTTACTTTATGAGAAGATCCTGGAAGTGCTAAGGTGACTGGTTATAAGGATATCAAATGACTTGCATAAGAATTCTTTTGGTAATACTCACATAGACTACTTTTAATTTCACATGTAACTATTGAAAGCGGGAAACAAAGCTTTTCTAAGTGCAGCAGCTGAAGAATCAGCTCCCTCTAAGGCACTCAGATTCGAGGATAATGGGTGATGCTTTCAGGAATATATCAGCAATTTGAATCCCCTAAGGTTTCTGTGGAGTAATTTACCTATTTCACAATTGCCTATTTCGAAACTCTTACAAGTATGACACACTTAGTTTCTAGAATTCACTGGTTTGGATAATGCAACATGCTAAAATTTAGAGTTGCCACTTTGCAAATTATGTGTGTTTTAAATCCACGGAAGCCATAGTTTGAAATGATGCCAACATACCTTGGATATAAAAAGCATATCAATTTTTATAATATAAGTTACTATATAATATTATTATCTAACCCTTAGCCAGCACTGCTGCAGGCCCCCAGAAATGACTCAGACCCTTATATTAACTTCATGTTATTTGGCCTATGGCTCAGGCACATTGCTAGCTAGCTCTTACATCTAAGTCAACCCATTTCTATTAATCTGTCTGCCACGTGGCTCGTGGCTCACCTGTGTTCCTTACATGTTGCTCCTTGGGCTGCTTGCTCAATCTCTCGACTCCACCCTGTTTCTCCTACCTATGCTCTGATTTCTCCTCCTACTTTTTCTGTGGTGCCTGTCATGGCCCAAAACAGCTCCTTTAACTTAAAGATTGAGACTCACAGCTTACAGAAAGGCATTTCCACATCATGAAACTCTCTAAGGCAATACACAAAATAAATTGTTCATAGTCTTATCACAGTTTCATTTTTATTGTTCATTATCTATCTACACTAGTTTTATATTTGCAATAAGTACATGTTATATTTAAGGTTTACTATGCTAACCATGTGTTTCAATTATATTTGCCTTGAAAATAAATATAGTGATTTGATTTAATAATAAGCTAGTATATTCTTATGCAACTATCTTTTTCTCAGAATGTCCTAATAAACCCATCTAAATATAAAATATAATGCTTATAAAAAGTACAATATGATGGAGTTTCACAGGTCCGAGTTCATTGTGGGAAATTCTCACAAACTGAAGGCATACATTTCTAAACTACTGGATGGAGTGGAGGTGGAGAAGTTGAAGGATAAATTTAGGTAAATTTGGTGCAGGCTCCACGTTCCTTGGGAGCAGGTTCTCCTTCTAGAAAACAGTCTTCTACAAGAGAAGATGAAGAGCCAATGATGAAGCTCAAATAAATTACATTACATTCTGTTAAGTATTTAACTTTCCCACTCATAATATTAGAGAAAGGGGGGGTGTCTCAAGAGTTTCACTGTAAGCTTTACAACTTACAGTTCAGGAGTTGAAAGATTACACACTAAGAGAATATTTTCAAAACAGTTGCAGTAGTTTTATGAAGAAAGCCTTCATGTCTGCCCCCCTAGGTATATTATTGAATGATTGATTTTGTGTGTCTACAAAAAGGGGAGGATTCTTGTGTGTGAACCAATGACTCAGTTTTGAACTACACTTTGGCTTAGAATAAAAATTTTGGCTCTACACAGATGTGGGATCCTAAAAAAATGTAAGAATGGCTTCTATCTTTGTGATAGCATGGACCTTCCTATACCATTACATGTCATAGCTTCTTCCCCAGGCATGCCAAGATAAAACTGACTGTACACATGGTATTTGTTTCTAAATAAAAATGCTCAATATTTTGCTTTTAATGCTGAACAAAATGTTCATGCTTTATTTGCCCCTAGACTCAGTTTCTATACTTAATCATAGTAGATAGAAAGAAAGAAGACTCAATATTTGAGTTAGAAAAGATAGTGCAGACGCCATCAAATTCAATACTTAGAACTGCATTTCTGAGCTAATGACTTCATGTTCACTACTCACTCATTTTCCAACTTAAAAGATTAGATGAGAATGGATAAGATATTACAGAACACATTATTAGGTTTTAAAACTTGATAAGATAGCAGAAAAAGATTAGATATGGCAGGGGGAGAACCTTAAAGTAAGAATTACATTCGTCTAAGTTTTAACATGTGTATTTTATTTTATTTCACAGTCTCGAGCTTTCTTGTGACCATAATGTATTCTAAATAGATTTCTATTAATCCCATGTTCCAGTAAACTTTTTAAAAAATTTATTCCAGCTAAATCCTAAACAATTTGAGGGCAAGTATGGTGCCTTCTTGCTTATACTTATTTTCACTCCCAATAAAACAAAAGTTATTCAAAATCTTATTTCAATAATTTGAATTGCTTATGTCTTTGCTCCCATTCTCACCTCTAGATTCCATAAAGGCATTGATGTTTGGATCACTGACATGCCTCAACTTATGTTTGGACCCTCATATAGAAAATAGAGACTGGAGTCAGGAGACCTTAAATCTTAGCCTTAGTTGTACTGCAGAATATGTTATTAGACATTCCACAAATCACTTCATGCTCTTGAGTCTATTTCCTTCCATAGGATACAACAATTGTGATGTCTGCTCCGTTAGTCTACTTCACAGAGTAGATACGCACAACTAATGAGGTTCTCAATGTGAAAGTGCTTATAAATTCTAAAGGGCTTTGGCAGTCTTCAAAGACTGTCAGCAGCAGCGTATAAAACAGAGGAAGTCAAGTCCCAGGTAATTAAGATCAATGTTATTATTTCAAATGTGATCCTTGGAATGTTTACTTCAATAACAACTCTATCTCAATTTCAAGCCCTGTAAAATGAGCATAATAACTTCCTTCCAACTCTATTTCTGGCCTCTTTTTTTTTTTTTTTTTTTTTTTTTTCTAATTTGGTTTTTCCAGACACATGTACCAGTCCTGGCTGTATTGGAACTCATTGTCTTGGCCTCAAACTAACAGACATTGGCCTGCCTCTGTATCATACTGGGATTAAAGGGGTGGGTGGCTCACCATGCCCAGCAATATTACCTTTTGAATGCTTAACTTATTGATCTTTAGATGGTGAGGGCATGCTATTGACACATGTAATTTTTAGTTACTTTACTGAACTCTTGTGGGTTCGAAACAAGCTCTGGAGAGGTCACATTTAGATATATCTCCCTCAGAATATATTTATTGTGTAGCAAGCGAGCAGACCGGGAAGACTCTGGTCCTTTGTCTAGCATTCTGTGTAGATTGAGACTTGGTATGTACACGAAGAAATAAAATCGAAGAGGGAGATTTCACCACACTCTTTGGAAACAAATCCTGACCAATACTGAGATAAAAAGGGAATATAAGAGAGTGAAGTTTGAGGTAATAGTTTAATCTTTTTTTTTTTCTTTCAAAAGTGTTTAAAGCTAGTGAAGATGCGCACATGAGAAAAAACCATTTAAAAATGGCCGAACATTCATATTCTTATTTTGTTATTGTTTATGTTTTAGTGCTAACTAGGTATTAGTATATGTGAGCCTCTCTTCACCCTGGGTAAGTGTCAGCTCATTTATGCACAGGTTGACTTTCTATGCTTCTGCTCCACTTTTAATCTGTTTAATACAGATATATCTAATTTGTATTTTGATGAACTGAAACATAAATGTAGAATGGCTTGGTAAGGTTTAGAGCTCTCTTTGAAGAAGTTGGGGGGTTGGGATACAGCCAAAAATGCCATTTCTCTGACACTAGTCTCTTTAGTCAAGAAGGAAGATCCTCATGAAAAAGAAAACCAGAAAAATGAAGTGAGAGGGGCTCTAAGGGATGAACTTGACTGCCTCTCCTTTCTTCCTGGTGTCACTTCTGTGTGGATTTTCAGGTTTACTGATGTATATAACTTATTAGTCCCTTATAATATCATTACAGGCAAGCTAAAATGCTAAAATGCTCATTTTATCACGAGTTAAAAAATCACCTTGTGATAGTCAAAAATGAATGCTCTTGTAACCTGCTACTTCCACCTTTAAAGTTTACTTCTTTAGTTTTATGTGAATGGCTGTTTTGCCTGCATCAAGTTTGTGATTGATGGCCACAGGAGCCAGGAGGCATCAAATCCCCTGGGACTAGATGAAAAGACATGTGGGTGCTCTGATTTGAACCTAGGTCCTCTTGAAGAGCAGCCAGCCCTCTTAGACACTGAGTCATTTCTCCTGCCTCATTTTCACTTTGCACCCCTTAAAGTACATTTCTCATACTGAGGCCAGAGCGATCTTCAAAAATTATGTAATTTATTAGGAACACTTTTGCACAGCAAAGAAAACAGCAGATTGAAAAGGTAACCCATGAACTGAAAAAAATGAAAACTGTATTTCTAAAGAGTTAATATGCTAAGATTTATAAAGACCTTACATGATTAGTGGTGTGAAGTCAAATATATCAATTTAAAAATGAATGGGTAAAGGACACAAATAAGGACTTCTTCAAAACATAAAAATGTCCAACAAACAAAATGAGGATGGCCAACGTTACTGATCATTACTGAAAAGCAATCAAAAGCTAACACCTCACATCCATTTTTAAAGAGAGAAAAATTGGGGTTAGAGACATGGATCTGCTAGGAAAGCAATTGTAGTATAAGCAAGAGGATCTGAGTTCAAATCTCCAGCACCCATTTAAAAGCTGAATGTCAGGTAAAGCACCTATTATCTCAGTATTGGAGGAGCAAACCCAGGATGCTTCCAGGGGTTTTCGGGCCAAGCAGTGTGACCAGTCAGTGAGTTTCAAGTTTACAGAAAGCTCTTGACTCCCCCAAATAGGGTGAAGGGCTAAATTATAGCAATTAAGAGCCTCTGCTGCTCTTTCAGATGTCCCAAGCCTGATTCCTAGCACTCATATAAGGTGGCTCAAAACTGCTTGTGCCTCCACAGAACTGTCTTTTGGCCTCCATAAGCATCTATATCCAGGTGCATATACCCGTCCCCCATTGTACACACACACACATAGTTTAGAAACAATCTTTAACAACGAAGTTAGAGTGTGATTGAAGAACATACTCAGTGTTAATCTCTAGTCTCTACATAATCCACATCCATAAACACATGTGCACACAAACACAAAAAGGTAGGAAATGAAAAGATGATAAATTTTGTATATGTTACAGTAAGTATAAATTGCTATAGCCATTATGAAAAATTATAAAGATTCCTAAAAAATATAATTAGAATATGACCTTGAAATACCTACTTTGGGTACTTACCCCAAAGAAACCAATTTATTATTTCTTAAAAACATCCCCAAGTTCACAGTTAAATCATGGACCAGAGCCAACATAGCAAAAACTATCTAAGTGTCCTCTACGATAGATGGGTAAATTGTGGTGTGTTTATAGAATGGAATACTGTAAATGAAGGAATTACATTATTTGTCACAAGGATAAAAAATAGAGACCATTAGACTAAGTGAAATAAACCAGAAAGAGAGACACAGAGGAAAGAAAGGAGGAAGGGAAGAAAGAGGGAGGGAGGAAATGAGGGAGGAGGAACACACAAAAAGATACAGAGAGAGACAGAGAGCAAAATATTGTAACCTCACTTATGTGTAAAATGATTTCTTAGAAAACAAACAAACCCAATAGATAGAGAGTGAAGCAGTGACTGTTTAGGGGTGGAGCTAGGAAACGAGACAATATTGATCAAACCGTATAAAGTAGCAGATATATAGAATAAACAAATCTAGAAGTCTCAGTTCAGCAGGGGCAAAATCGTTAATTACAGTGTTTTATACTCTGGATCCTTTCTAAACAAGTACAGTGTAAGTTCTTTTATCATAGAGAGAAGGTAGATAACTATGTAACAATAGATGTGGTGTCTTGAGTTACTGTCTATGTGTGTGTGCTTTAAATGTGAATTATATATGTTTTTCTATACAACTGTGAATACATGTTGCATACATTACATACATATCATAACATTGTTTTAAAATATACACTATGAATTATATTAAGTCACTTTCCTCCCTAAGAGTCTCACAAGCATCTCCAAACGAAAGCTGTGTACCTTTATCCAGTGAGGTCTGTGAATGTTGCTAGCTGCCTCCAGCCTCCTTTTCCAGGGTTTCTCAGACATCTCAGGCTCTGCACATACTTTTTTTTTTTTTTGCTTCCCTCTCAGGAAAAGATCCTTCTCTGACTGACCCTTTCAGTGACTGGGTTGCTTCTGCACCTGTCTTCTCCTCTGAGCATTTGTGGAATTTGCTAATAAACCAGCAGCCCACTTTTAATCCCAGCCCCTCATATACTCATCCTCCTATATAGAATTTACAAGCTACCCCTTTGCCCATTTATCTTTGTCCATTACTTCCCTTTGGGAAGACACGTTTTATGAGAGCAAAGACTTTGTATCCTTATGGACTCTCCCTAGCTCAGTCACAGGCACATAGTATAACTCAGGAAGTCATGCTGAGATAGGGAATGATTCTCTCAGCAGCTTTCAAATCCCTTCCCTAGAGAGCCCATTCACATTTATTGCATAGGCTTTTATGACTCCTAGCATGGTGCTTTGTCCACACAAGGTAGTGAGTTGATGTTTTACAAACACAATATTGAGGTATTGCTATCTGTGTATAGTTTCTCTTTCTCGTTTTTAAGCCAGAAGGACCTTCCTTGAGTAATGATAACCAGGCTTTTCCATGCATAGGTAGCTTAGAAATCCTTCTGAAATATACACCATTCCCTAACTTCTCTTCAGTTTCAGGAACTGAGACAGGGATGAGTAACAAAAGCACAGGATCTCCTTTGCAGCAAGATTATGCCTCGTCTTACATTTTTTTCCTTAGTGCCATAACATAGTGTGTGGACATGGAGCTGTCTAACACTGGTGACTTCTTCAGCCAATGGAATGGAAATGAGGGGCCAAACAAATTATTCCTGGAGAAGTGGATAATCTGGGGCGGTGAAAACAGACTTTGTTAGCCTTGCCTGCTGAGGTCTTGCAGCTCAGGAAAGCAAACCAGGAAACAGTGGGACATTTATTGGTACTATGATACGTCAGGATTATGTTTATAGAGTAATGAATTATTCAAAAAGCTTACTTAGCTTCTTCTTTTCTACAGAACTTATCTATTCTGTCCCTATGACCAGAATTTGGGCCACATTTTTATTGGTATTTTTCTGCTTGACAGCAGCTAAACATTGTCAGTGTGCTGCCTTTCCTTTTAATGACCTTAATTTTTTCTTTATCTATCTATCTATCTATCTATCTATCTATCTATCTATCTATCTATCTGTCTGTCTGTCTGTCTGTCTGTCTGTCTGTCTGTCTGTCTGTCTGTCTACCTTTCTATCTAACAGTGTTTAAGACACAAATGGACCTCTTATGTAGGTGGGCACAGGCTGGCACTACGTTGGGCTGCCAGATGAAGGCAGAACTCTTTCTTAAAATATATTAATCTAAGATTGATATTTATTGAAATATAAACTAACACTTACGATACAGGTAACAGCTTATATAGGCGCCTGATAGACTGGATTATTTATGCAATAGATGATGGATGCCGAACCGGTCTTTCTAGCAGTCAGGAACCAAAAACAGGGTCCCCAAGATCCCAGCAGCCCCTTTTGAATGGGGCTGATCATTACCCCTTCAGGACCCTGGGACCCTGGATAAGTGTCTTCCGACCTTATCAGCTGACACCTGAATCCCACCACACTATCTATCATCTATCTATACATATATCTATATACACATATATATATCTGTTTTAGAGACAGGGTTTTTCTGTGTAGTCCTGGCTGTCCTCTAACCTATTTTGTAAACCAGGCTGGCCTCGAACTCAGATTAGTCTACCTCTGCTTCCTGAGTGGTGGGATTAAAGGCACATATCTCTAAGTCATACATGGGAAATAATTGAACTTGACAACATAGTACAATAAAACACATCTTCTTATTTACCCTGAAATCTACCTTAATTGCAAGGAAAGCAGTGATAATCAAATCAATTAGATCATCATACAGTCTTAGTGAATGAAAATTAGCACTATGAAAAAAAAAAAAAAAAAGAAAATCTTGTCCAAGACTCATCTACTTGACTTGACATAAAAGCATGTACTATGACTTTGTGAGTCTGACTGTATCTAGCTGAACCCTTAAGTTGTCCTATGCAAAGAGGCTCACATGGGCAGATCATATATCTTAGCTTAGTATTGTTTTGTTTTGTTTTGTTTTTTAAATCTAAGATACTGCAGATCAGAAAAGAAATTATGAGAAAGATCTGCTTTATTGGAAATGATAAAAAAACATAGGTCTCCAGAACAGGTGTTTAGGGGCAAATACATATGAACAAGAAAATAGTTGCTATAGTTATTTCCTTTAACATAGGAGAAAAAATATTAAATTGTAATCATTTAGTTAAAGCATTAATCTACAGTAGGATTTCCAGATGAAAGTGTCCTTAACAATACTGACAAAATTATTAGATATTGTAAGAATAAGTGTAAATGACTTAAGTATTAAAATTATATCTTAAATATCAGCAAATCTGGGCTTCAATAAGCTATATTATTTGCCCAGAATCATACAACTGAGGAGCTGGAGAGCTTTCCATAAAACTACAGTTGGGCAGTGGTAGCACTTACCTTTATTCCTAGCACTCAGGGAGGCAGAGGCAGGTGGATCTCTATGAGTTGGAAGTCTGGAGGTGATGTGGGAATGTCTTTCTATATGCTGTGAATAGCAATCTTTAAATAGAGGAGCTGTTTTGGCCCATGACAGGCACCATAGAAAAAGTAGGAGGAGGCATCAGAGTAGGTAGGAGGAGCAGGGCAGAGTCAGACAGAAGGAGCCAGAAGCCCAAAGGAGCAGCACGTAAGGAACACAGGTGAGCCATGGGCCATGTGGCAAAATAGATTAATGAAAATGGGTTGAGTTAAGATAAAAGAGCTAGCTAGCAATGTCTCTGAGCCATAGGCCAAACATCATGAAGTTAATATAAGCGTCTGAGTCATTTCTGGGGGACTGATCAGCTGCAGGTGGCTAAGGGGTCTGGGGCCGCAGGTCTGTGGGTCTGGGCCTCTAGCTGATCGGGACCACACCTGAATCCCACCACATGGAACTACAGAGTAAGTTCTAGAACAGCCATGACTGTTAATCAGAGAAACCCTGTCTCAAAAAACTAAAACCAAAAAGCAAAAACAAAAAAAAAAAATTCCAACAAATGTTGAATTTTTGTCTTATGTTCTAAAACATTTAATTCTCTGGGAGAATTGGAAAATATAAATAAGGTAGTCTTAGATACAGAAAGTTCCACAAGGTGAGGTGGGAGTCCTAAGTTCATTGCAGACTTATTTCATACTTTTATACCTTAGGACTCACAACTGAATAATGAGAATTGCTACCCAGGGGGCTCTGGATATTGACTTTGTTTTAGAGTCTGAAGGTCACCTGGCCCATGCTACATCAATCTTCCTGCTAAAGCCAATGGGGGCAGGGTGGCAGGAAAAACCTAGAAGCTGCAGCTTTAAAAACTTCTCCTAAGAGTTTTTCTTTCTTTTTTTTTTTTCCTGCAACATCTAGTTTAGGCACAGGGTCCTAAATCTCAGACTGTGTTTACTATTTTTATCTGGAAAGGATTCATCAACATCTCAGCTGATATGATGGGAAAAAAATTAATTAACCTGTAGCCCTAGCTGGACTAATTTCAGCTGTGATCAACTTTTAAAGGCTGGCATAAATCATGAGTATTTTTGTTTGTAAAGTGAATATAAATATAAGCTTGACTCGAATGGGATATAAGGTATAGAAATAGAACATACTTTCAAAAATATGGCAAAGGTAATAATTGTCTTATCATACCATCATAACAAAGGTTATCTAATAGGTTTTAAAAATAAAAATTATAACCACACAATGAGTATTTTTTGATGTTCTGGGATTATTGTGGTGAAAGCTGTGGATGTTAAGTAAGTACCTACTGAGATAATGTGAGTTTGGGTTGCTCGTCTTCTGTGATGAAATCATCAGTAATTTCTGGATGTTTCCGTGCTATATGATTATATTTCATACTACACCCTAATCCATCAATGACTATATAAAATGTTCTTAAAACACCAGAAACCAAAAGTTGGAAGAAAGTATTCTTCTGTTTATTTTCTAGTATCTTATTCTACATGTTAACTCCGTTCAACACGGTTATGAAGTGGTGTTGTGGAGTCGTTCCGAATGAGGTCCCAGGAGAAAAGAACAAACCATAAAGGAGGGGAGTCACTTAGGCTAAGAGCGATGTAATCAAACTCAACTCAGACTCAGGCCTCCTTCCTCATAATAAAAAAAAAGAAAGAAAGTCATAACTGCCAGCTACAAAAGCCCAATCTTCTTAAACCAGCATAGTAAGAAAGTCCCTTCCTTCTCAATCCTGCAAGAGACACGACTTTCAAACGACAGCTTTGCCTTCTGTGCTCTGTTTCTACTCTCTCCATCCCTTTTCCCTCCAAAGCAGCTCCACTTATCTCATGGAACATTTTTCATATTTATTGCCATGAGGTGTTACTTGATGTTAGAATTATGGACATGGCCAATAAATCTTGCATTGAAATTTGTTGTAATTTTGTTTCTTGATAAGCTCAGACATGTAGGTTCCATCAATCACTGTAGGACATTACAAAAACTGTCTTTTGAATATGTTGAGTATATATAGTTGCTAGTCCACCAACAAGAAGTCCTGAAAGCGTGGGAAATCACTACAACTGTGTCACCCTCAGACCTCTAAGCTCGTTGTATCTCTCAGAGTCAGGATAGGGAAATGCCACCAATGGGCACCATGGCTACAGACTTATATTAGATAGAGGAATTATTTTTCAGTGTACGTGTGTGCATTTGCAGGCTAGCAGTTATCCTCTGTCAGTTTTTCTCAGGTGCCATCTGCAGTGGTTTTCTGAAACGGGTTTCTCGGTGACCCCAAACTTGTTGATTTACCTAGTCTGGCTGGCAAGAGAGAGCCCCGGTGATTCACATGTTTGTGCCTACCCAGTGCTGGGATTAGAAGCATGCAACACAATGCTAAGCATTTTCACGTGGATTCTCAGCATCAGTCTCAGATCTGCATGTGAGTATGGCACACATTATATCCATTCAGCCATCATCTCTCTAGCCTAACCTAGGCATTCCTGGAAACAAAAGTGCCAGGGCCGTCTGGTCACCTTTAATGTCTCTACATTCAAACATCTGTCTCCTTTCCACAGTGGGTCTTCAAGGTAATCACAGACTCATGGAGTTTATGCAAATTTGATAAACATGTGGCTTGATTTTAAAAGTTTAATGCTACACACAATGACCCTATGAAGTATTGTGGGAAGAAAGTTTAGAAAATATTCAAGATTTGCCTTTAGCAACAATGGCAAATTCAAGTAAGAAAGCCAGCATTTCAAAATTCTTAAGCCCACTTAGAATCTCTCTCTCTCTCTCTCTCTCTCTCTCTCTCTCTCTCTCTCTCTCTCTCTCAAGCATGAGATATATGTGTTCACGTATACTCTTTCCTCATGAAAGGCCTGCTCAGTAGCTTCATTCCTGTTCCAAAAGTAACATTTTCTCATGGTGACATCACACACACACACACACACACACACACACACACACACAATCACATTTTACCTTCATTCCAAATGGGTGGACTATACTTGATTTTAACCTAAAATTTAAAAGGGTAAGTATTGTTTTTATAAAATTACAGGATCTAGGGACTGGGCATGTTTAGTCCACTTCTGTTATTCTTTTAATAAATGATAAATTGTATAAAGCATATGCAGTTTTTTAGTGGCTAAGAATGCCCACACTGTCTTGAATGGCATGGTGAAATTCATTGACAGGGACAGGTTACTACAGCTTGTACTTTAGAATTGCACACGGGGAAGGAAAAGAAGGAACTTAAGGAGGCAGTTTACAATGTGCCCCTTGAAACTGCAGATGGATACAAATTGAGACAGAAAGTCGAATGTGGAAGTTAATCTTAGACATTTGGTTATCTCACAGCCCTGAAGACTGGTTTAGAAGGAGAGAAAACCCAAAGGAAAGACTTTTTAAGGTGAAAATCTCCAGAGAAAAACTCTGATACTTAAAAAAAAAAAAAAAAAAAAAAAAAAAAAAAAAAAGACATCCATGGGCTGTTAGTGGTTAAAAAAAAAACAAAACAGTGACTCAGGAAGGTAGTAGCCATCACGATTTGTGGCCCAAAGGGGGGTTGGGATCACAGACAAGAGGGATATAGAAATATCTGTTCAATGTGTTTTCAGAGAAGCCAGGCAGATAAGTAGAATTGGATGCCGCTGGGCCTTTCCCCATGGGTTATACATCCCACTAACAAGCAAAACTTCCAATACACAAGCTTTCCTGACCTTGCTGGAGAAGACACAACATTAAGAAGCCAGACTTAAAGGCAGTCTGACTGCTATATGGCTACAGTTAAAAGACTTAAATTCATTTTTATTCATATTTTCCAGACTTTAAAACCAAAGTTACATAATATTTTTTTTAAATGACATAAAGAAAATAAGTGTCATTGCTAAAAAAACTCCAAATTGCTCCCCTAAATTAGCACTATCAATTGTAACATATTTCAATTAGAGTTACTGTTCCTGCCTTGTTGGACCTTAGAAAATGTTACTGATTCCATTAATTATTCAAGTGAAGTAAAAGAATTCTGGACTATTATGTGAAGTTAATGTTATTATCTAAGATGCATAGGGTGCAGAACTGAGCAGGAGGTAGGTCACTAATCTTGGTATAGGTGTTTGCAAGAAGATTCTCTAGTGTGCAAGTCAGACTCTGTGAGGAGTCATTTGGAACAATGGACCCAAAGAAAAGGACATAGGAAATAGTCATAGACTATTTTATTTTATGCTCTATATATATTCTGTAAATAATGGCAAATTTTCTATCAGCTTCTGCTTTTAGAAGAAAGTATTGATTGTGACTAATTTTTATTGTTCTGGGACACTCTGTCCTGCTCTCCTTTTTGCTACTGCTCACACATGTGAGGCCTTTTGGATTCTTCAGTCTCTCATAATCAGAGACAGCATGGCAACAATTATCCATCTACAGTTAGAAGCTGCATGCAGCTAGTTCTTTGTTGGAGAACTCCTTTTACAATGGTGGTCAAACAAAAGAAACAAGCATAGATTTTGAAAAGTTTACCTTGAAATGCTTCAGAGAGCTCTGTGCTACATATGCTAGTCTTGTCTGTGGTCCAGAAAAGGGACTGGAACTTTATCATAAGCCAGAAACTAAAAGCATTCCTTTTGCCAGCTGAAGATGAACTTTTTTTTTTTTTTTTTAAAAAAAAAAAAACAATGTTAAGGTGTATGAAATGTCAGCTGGCCCACTGGTCTTACACATGAAACTGATGATTGTAGGAACCATGGAAGCAGAGGGGGCTATAAGAACAGGGCTGCAGATCATATTTGCCTCTTTCTTTGATGTCTGCAAGTAGGTTCCTACAGTACACAGACATTTCAGTCAAATTATTTGATTTGTTAATTACATTCAGCTTAACACTGTTGGGAAGAAAAAAAAAAAAACCTTGCACTTCTCTATAAAATATTAGTAAGAGACCATACTAGAAAACATTCTGATGATTTGAGTTTGGGGAACTTGGAGACAACTGATTGAAACTTAATCCAGGGATGCAATCAAACAACAGTTATCCAAGGATAAGCTAGGACTCAGCTATTCCATCCAGATACTTAATTGTATCTGAGCAATAATCAGTCAAGACTGATCCTGTATTGTACCTGGGTTGTGATCACCATTTCTATGTGAGTGTTGTGATAATCAATCATAAAGCCCCAATGCTGTGTGCAGACATATGGGATATTGTTAAAATCATAACTAACCATGCTTGTAAAAAGTCCAGCACCACTTGGTTTGTGAAGAACAATATGAAGAGATGCCTCGGTCATTATAGTATATGTTATGCAAACGTGGAACCAGGTCAGATTTCTAGCTTATACATAAAATGATGTGTGTAATAGTGCATTCTGTAGTGCCACTACTGATATGTACACAGGAAGGTGGGTCTCTAGGCTCACTGCCAAAATATGTAATTAAATGGATGAGATGAGCTTCATGTTCACTATAAGATTCTGTCTCAAAAAAATAAGTAAACCATAAGTCGTAGGTAGAGAATGAGGAAAGATATTTTATATCATCTTCTGGCTTCTGTATGCATAAACCTGTTCACACCAGTACATACAGATGTACCTGCACACAGGTGTGTGTGTGTGAACATACCTAGACCAATAAGTGTACACACACACACACACACACACACACACACACACACACACACACACACACACATATAAATTCTAAGGCAACAGTCATGTTCCCATTTGAGCAAATGTGTTGGATACCATCAATATCTTTCATTTGAATCTCTCTGTTGAGTCACCAAGTAAAAGATTACATGGTTATTTCTACATATCAAACTCCCATTCCTTTGGAAGAAGAGCCCCTACGAGTCACACAAGACTGAATTCCCAGAACAGAGCTCTGAAAAACAAGTAGGCAAAATCCAAAACTTTGAATGCTAATTTTTCCAAATTAAAACAATTCTCCAAGGAGTAATTTTGGATACAAATTCTTAAAACAACTTAAAAGGAAACATATTATGGTATCGAGTGAAATGTTTAAAAATTTCATTCTGTCACCTTGCAAGTATCAGGAGGTGAGGGGTATATATGAGCAGTATGGAAAGAACTGATACTCTGTGCATTTAAAATTTGGTTCTAAATCATCAAATAAAAGTAGTATGTATGTGTGATGTACAATGTGAACAAACTGTGAAATGGCTCAGTTTTTGATATTGAAGAGAATCCTACAAGTTGGTATTTATGATATAAGAAAGCTACACCTGTTCTGTGTTCTCTGGGGAACAAGGATGGCCCCCAGTGAGTCTAAGGAAGGCAGAGGATACAGGAAGCCATTTGCTGCAAGCTCTGTTAAAGTATAACTAGGGATTGCATGCAAATTTTTCTAATTTTGACTTTACTATATTAACCTGTTTCTTAGAAACTTAAACCACCATACCTGGTAAACATGTCACCAGCCCCTTCTGTGTCATATGACAAGCTAGGGGCTTTACTAGAGCCTAAACAGGACAAAAGTAACCTGTGTTTGCAGAGATATAAATAATATGTTCAATGGATACATTTCCATATAAAATGCTATATCTGCTTGTGCAGCCAAGGAGCAAATAAAAATAATTTAATATAAAATCATTTGGTTCAAAAATAGAAAGGTTCAAAGAAGTGATTCAACCTCTAGGAGAATCAGATGTAATAGCTTATCATAGACAGCATGCACATTTTTTAAGGAAGAAGGACAGTAATGTAGGGGTATTGTGTTGTTTCATGGTAAATAATTGTCCCACCCACTGGTTTAATAAAAAGCACTGATGGGCCAAAGGCAGGGAGGAAGTGTGGGCGGAGCTACCAGACTAAAAAGTCTGAGAACAGGAAGCACAGAGCAGAACGCCAGAGAGAAGCTGCAGGAAGCAGAGGACAACCATGCTGCTCTAAAGAAAGGTACTGAGCCACATGGCTGAACGGGAAGAATCATGGGTTAGATGAAGGGTAGAGAGCTAGCAAGTGATATGCCTGGGCCTGAGGCTGATCAGCCAAAAACTAATGAAAGCATCTGTGTGTCTCTGTGGGACTGTGGGTCTGCAGGTCTGTGGGCCTAGACCTTGAGGTTAGGCCCGAAAGTCAGGGCCAGAAACCTCTTACTACACAGTAATATGAAATCTTGTATCAGAGGAGAGGGTAATGATAGATACAAAGATATATGGGGAATGAGTTATGTTGAATGTCAGCTTTAGCAGCGGAGTTTGCTTTTTACTGTGCTACATTAAATCTCATTGAATTATTATATTTCTACAATTACACATTTGATAGGGATAAAATAATCACATTAATTATTATACATTAATATATTACAATGTAATACATACTATTATACATAATATATCAGTTATATATATCAATTGATATATATGTAATACATAATATAAAGAGTATGTTAATATAGCTGATAGTTTTTGGACAGTTCTACACATAAAATTGTTCTTACACAGTGATTTTTTTCACTGTATTTCAACCTGGATATATACATATACCCTAACATTCATGCTGCCTTATTTTTATTTTCTTGGGAGGGGAGCCAAAATGATATAATCTATTCCTTACAAGATGTCATTATCTGGCAGATATATTTGAAGATGCTTGCTCCAGATTGCCAAGAGTTTCACATACCTGGGTCACTACTCATTACAAAGGGCCCAATTAAATAATATTTTTCTGTGTTTGCATAATTATTCAATTTAGCTATATGGCTGAGTTAGAGGTCTAAATCCTTTCCCTTAAAGTGCGCATGACAATGAATGTTATAGACACTTTCATCAGTTGGCACCTTGACAGAAGATCTACTGGTAGAGCAGAAGAGCAAGCACAACCTCATTTATAAAGGACCTGGGTGAAGACAAACACTTAAGAGCTGCCTTTATTTTTAAGGTGATTTTCAACTTTTGCTTAAAATAATGAACCCTACCTAATAACTAATGAAGACAATATAGTTCTTCCCAAAGAAAATGATTATGAAAATCAAAATTTCAGGAGAAATGGAAGAGATTTTTTCCTATAACTCTTAGGTAAAAAAATTTGAAAGACAAAAATAAGTAAAGACACAAGAGTCTTGTCAGTGAGAGGTATGTTGTGCAGTCACTCTGCAGTGGAAGCATCAAAAAAGAACAGGCTTCATTACTACTATTACCAATGTTGTGGTTTGGCCTGCTGAAACTTAATTCATTCTTTGGCTATCTCTAGTTATCTGAGTTCATAAAAAAAAGCCATTATTAAAAGTTGCCTTTGATGGAAAACATATTTTCTTCTAATAAAATGTGGCTACATGTTGCTAAGTTTGATAGTCATCATTACCAATAAAATGAGTCTAACTCCAGGTGCAAATCAAATGAAGCTGAATGTTAATTAATGAATTCAAACAACTTATCATTTTAGGCTAGTTTCCACTAGAGAGGCTGTGTACACTAATAGAGAAGTCTGTTAGTTGCATTGATTCCAATTTTCTTTATGTGTATTAGTCACTGAACAGTAAGTTTCTTCTAACACTGGCATTTCCATGCTTAGAGAATTAGTTTGCAACCATAAAATATGGGTCAAGATTGAGTAGATGAATTTACTATCTCTTAATCTGATAACTTCATATATAATTTTTAATTTAAGTGAAAAACATTATTTTTCTTTCAAGAAGCAAGGCTTGTGTCCCTGTGTACAATTCCAGACAGTATTATTAGACATGGAGAGACACTTCCTGTATGTTTGAGTCCTACAATAATCTTGTGACTAATTGGGTACATATTATTATATTTTAAAGTGTAGTTTCTAGACATCAGTACTATTAATGGTTTATGTTAGATATTCGGTCACAGTAGCTTGAAGCTGTCCTTTAAGCAATGGGATATTTAACTCTCTTCCTGGCCTCTTTGCACTGGGTTCTGATAGCTTCTCTCCAGTTATGAAAGTTAAAATATCTGCACATATTTCGAATCATCTCCTAAAGGTTGAATTACTCTCAGTTTAGAACTGATTTAGAGGTCACAAAGTGACGTTTCTGAGTATTTAAGGTATTGGTCAAGGTCAACAAGAATAATGATAATAGGGGCAAGGCTTGGGGCCTGTATAAATGTCTAGTCCGCTTTATTATGGTCCCAAATGCAATCTAAGTCACCTTCCATTCAATGATTTCTTCACTGTTTCTGTTGAAGGATAAGCCATTGACAAAGAAAACATTAGAATGTCATGAAAATAAGTAGAAGCCAAAAAACGCATGAAGATATGTATCAAATTCTACAGTGGTATATAAATGCCACATATGCATGTCTCATATATAGACATATGTACATATATGAGAGAGAGACAGAGACAAAGAGACTGAAATTACTCTCCTGAAATAAGTATCTGGAGGAAATGACGGGTCACAAACAACTAAGAACAGAGTAAGCTGAATATTAGAAGGAGGTTCTGCTTCTGACTTCAAGTCTACAGAACTACAGAACTGCTCTTAAATAGTATTTTAAGTGCTTAATACAATCTGGCTGCTCTTGGCATCCTGCCCGAATGTTCTATTAGCCGCTGCAGTGGAATGCTGCCAGCAGCCAAATTATCAGTGCTTAGTCTCTGGTGAGGAATAGCTACAAACAGACCTCTTCTCCACTATCTCAAAGAGTCAAGGAGCTGTGTGCAACCCAAATATCTCCATCCCCCAGGCATATAAAAGGATGCTAGAAGTTCCTGTGCTTGAATATAAAGATAAAACATCTCACAATACTGTAACCCACAGAAACAATGGCTGGGAGAAATCCAGGTGTGTGCTCTAAGATCTCATGAGTACCCAAGCTTGCTCAGAAGCATAAGCAAGTGCCCAGGGGAGTCCAAGCAGCCTTGTTCAGCAGAGCCAGAATTTTGCCATCTTGCTCATAGGAACTCTCACAGCCTGATATTCTGTTTTAACATACTTGTACTTGACCAATTCTCATGGGAAAACACTGATTTAACTCCTGATATGATTATGCACAATAGATAAAAGTGAAGATCTATGAAGCTGCAGGAAAAAAAATGTGTTTAGTCTTTTTGAGGGAAGTGACTCAGCTGGTGAGAAAGCAAGCATTTTTCTTAAAATGCCAATAACATCCTCCATTTCCAACTGAATCTAGACATTTCTCTCATTTTTTCCTTCCTCATAATTCCCTGGTGGTCTCTTTCTTTAACAGTAATGTTGACCTCAAAGACCTCATATCAAGACTTTCCCAGGCTTGATGGAAACTTCCTTGGAGTTTATCTGTTGATATCATTCTTGGGTCATCAGGAAAAAAACAGAAACAAAATAGTGGGTTTCTTCAACCTCCACACGATCCCATCGATCAGTGTGAAGAAAATGAGAAAGAGGACTGGTCAGAGGAGGCTTGGGGTTCTGACAATGCTTTTCGCTAATTACCTCAGAAAATTCCCAGATTTCCTGGGTTGTGTACTGAGCGAGTCTCTTAATAAAGTAGGGGATGGCCAGGAAAACATGGTGGCTTAGTTGCTTTAGACTAAAGAGAAGTCATTTTGCTTCTGTCTGTGTTGATTCAAATTCTGTTTTAAAAGTAGAAGAGTTTTCCTCCACTGTGAAATGGGTGCATCTGTAACAAACAATAGTAACTGGCGAGTCCTTTCCCTGTTCTAGGACGGTTGCTTTAGAAGGAGTCTGGGAGGTCTCCTTACTATTCCTAACTTTCAGCTCAGTAAAAGAAGAACATTTTGGTGAGCACCATCACACCCCTTTCCCACTTTGATAACTGCAGAAAACCAAAATGTATATCATTTTCATGGCTTGAATCTTCAATTGTCCAAAGGCCAAATGTTTCAGCCTTGATTGCTGGTCCATATTATGGCTAGTTAGAACTGTTAGGGGTAAGGACTAGTAGAAGAAGGCTAGAGTCATTAGGAACGTGTCTAGAAAAGGGACCCAGGCTATCTCCCTTCTTCTTTCTCTCTGCCTAGATAACACAAGGTTAATCACCTAACTTTCCCTACTTCCATGCAATTGTAGGCAATTGATCATTGAGGGCAGTCTCTGGGAATATAGGCAAAATAATCCTTTTGACTTTGAGGCTGATGCTCTCTGTTATTGTCATAACAATGAAAAGCTGACTAATAACCATTTCAAGCCACTCTTTCTTACTTAGGTTCTTTATTATATAAGTTGCACAATTCAGGACACATCCAGTTGGCTTCCAGAAAGAAACTCACTACCACTCTAAAACTGAGATAAAAGGCAGTAAGTATCGTCATTATCTAGAAACAAGAGGCATGACTTCCACCCTGACTCAAGCCTGCCTTTTGACTTTATAGTGGAACTTTATGGCTACAGGGGGAAAATTCCATATAAAATAAGAAAAAAAGCATCTTTCTCTTTTCTTTCTAGAAATAGAACGAGTTATAGCAAATTCCAACCTTATTCCTTGTAAGTATTTGAAAGAGTCTCACAAAGTTACCACTATGCAATTAAGATATAATCACAATACAGGCTCATTAGAACTCCATCCTAAAATGATTCGACTTCCCTGGACAAGCCATATTAGATGCAAATCTGTGCAGATACAATGGCCTTCTCTGTCCTTCCATTTCAACACATGGTGAAGAAAGCAGCCACAATACACCATATTTTTTATAGCATTATATGAATAACACACACATATATATGTATTATGGAATTATATGAACTTCATCACTGGGTTTGCAAGTTTCCAAGTATGTTGCAGACAGATAAATAAGCCCTGCTTGGAGGAAGTGCCTGAATCTGCAGCTACACAACACGTTTACTTCATTCAGAATCAGGTGAGCGAAGCGGTGCATTGTAGTGAAATGCAGTTAGCATTGCTATGGCTGTGCTGGCACCTCATGTGCCACCTCATGGCACCAAAAAAGGTCATTGGTTTCTGAGGCCATGGAAGGCTGGGAAGCAACATGATGTTGCTGCCATCACTTTGTTGTATTTTCCTAAAGTCACGCACATGCTTACTAGCGATCTCTTTCATTGAAGAAAACGTAAGAGTAGACTTTATCTTTTAGAAGCAAAAGGGGGTTGGTAGAACTAACCTTTTGTGACAGCACATATAGCGATGGTTATGTGAGCAATAAAAGAACT
This sequence comes from Phyllotis vaccarum, assembly GCA_033318265.1. Taxonomy (NCBI): domain Eukaryota; kingdom Metazoa; phylum Chordata; class Mammalia; order Rodentia; family Cricetidae; genus Phyllotis; species Phyllotis vaccarum. The sequence continues at coordinate 58,561,216 of JARWLC010000006.1, forward strand.
CATTTATAACTTGACCTTGATACCTACTGGTTCTTCACACCATAAAAGGTGCCACTTAACAAATCTAAATGGTAATCAGTAGTAATGTTACAAAATGTAATCTGAATAAAAATTAATATATATGCATATTACAAATAAGTAATCACACCCCCACACACACAGTGGATTTATGATGTTACATTGTAAATAATTGTCTCGCCTATGAGTTTAATAAAAAGCGCTGATTGGCCAAAGGCAGATAGGAAGTGTGGGCGGGGCTACCAGACTAAGAAAACTCTGGGAAAAGGAAGAACAGACAGAAATGCCACAGGGAAGGCAGAAGATGCAGAGGACAAATATGCTGCTCTGAGAAAAGGCACGAAGCCACATGGCTGAACAGGATAAAAGTCATGGGTTAGTTTAAGAACAAGAGCTGGCAAGTTATATGTGTGAGCCTCAGGTCATTCAGCATACAATTAATACAAGTGTCTGTGTGTCTCTGCAGGTCTGCAGGTCTGTGAGTCTGCGGGTCTGCCAGTGCAAACCTTGAGGCTAGGCCTGAAAGTCCAGGCGCACACACTCACTCACACACACACACACACACACACACACACACACACACACACACACACACATATTAATGACCAGGAAGTGATCGTGCCTGAGCAATAGCAGAGAGAAACTCTGCTGTTTCCCCATCTGATGGAGATTTTACAAATACCAATTCAGTATCGGAATGCTGTTAGAATGCTAAAAAGCGTGATGCATAATACTTCAGCATAGGAACAGATACTCAGGAATAAATTCCCCATTAGTTCCTTTTGGGATAAAAAGCATTATTTCTTTATAAATATCATTATTATATAGTGTCTTGGTAGAGAGCATTTTTTTTTTTTATTATGGGTACATAAGCAAGTAAAAATCCCAGCTTTTGTTGTGGAATTTCTCTGAGATCATTAGTCACACTGGGAAATTCTACTTCATTAAAGTTAAATAGCTGAAACCATAACTGATAATGACTGCTGTGGCTGACATCTGATGCAGAGGGAGTACTGCGTTTTCCCTGATGTGCAGAATTGCATAGGTAATAAGTACATCGATATTTGATCTCTATTCCTCTGTCTCTTTCTGTTCTCATCTTTAGCACAACATGGAAAGATTTCTGCTTCTTTATATAGTGTTGTATGACCAGTTCACCAATAGGTTGAGCACAGTATGAAAATACTTGGAACTTTAATGTTCTTCTAAATAATGTCTCCTATATCCAGACTAAAAATCTTCCCAGAGAAATAATGTAAATCATATTCCAGACTGAAAAGTACGATCTAATATTTGAGCATTTGGAAATAGTTCTCGTGATTCTTTCCATCTAAGATATAGAATGATATCACCTTCCATGCTATTGGTAGGAATTGGTATATATCTCTCACCTTCCCCAAGCCCATTCCTTTCCCTCCCACCTACAATGCTGTATCAGAAAAGTCATTCTCATCTAAATATATTCAAATAAGTGAATGGACATAAAAGTCCTTTAGTGATTTTTCCTTTATGCCTGGAACAGAACCTGAGATTCTTGCAGACTCCCTTTCCAAGTTGATTGAATTTTTTCTGATGTTCAATTTTTTTTCTTTTTTGCAAGATCAGCTACTTTCACCTTTCTCTCTGCTCAGGTAGTTTCTACTGATGCCAGGTTATTCACCTCATATATCATTTCCTTGGAGATTTCTCCTACTTCACTCTCAGCCCCTGCCTTGCCTCCTATGCCACCACCATATGCTTCATGGAGCCAACTGCCTCTGCTTCCCAGGACTCATCAAAGTTTGCAACCACGTTTATATGATGGTCACTTGATGAGTCACATGATTGTTTTCTCTCTTACAATCACCAGGATCATCTTCCCAGGGTCTCTGTCTGATTATCCGCAACAAGTGCTTATTAAATTAATGAGCACTTACTAAATGAAAATGTTCATGGGAAAAATTAAGTTAGACAGAATAGCTTCTTTGACAGGGCTCTCTCTTGTCGCAATTGTACTTAATCCTAAGAAGAGAAAACTTCTCATCTCTGAACTAGGTGTCACCATATCAGTCCACACTTGATCTGTGACCATTGTATGTGGGAAAGAAAAACAAAATGATACAGCAAGAAAATTCTTCCGAAGTCATTGAACTGGGCAACTAAATAGAGTAACCCTGATTTGGATCAATGGCTGGGAAAATAATCCCATTGCCAATTATAAAGGTAATTATGCAATTTGAATATATACTTGCAAAGTTTAGATGTACTGAGTTTAGAATTTTTATTTTGATGGCTGCACACTAACTTTCTAAGGGAAAACCCTTATTGGGAAACAGCTCATAAAGAATTATTTAGGAGTAAAGGCACTCGATGTCAGAAACTCACTCTTAAATATTTTGGAGTAGAACCTACCTATATAAATGTACACATGTGATATTTTATAAGTAATGTCTCAAAGGACTCAGGCTCTTCAGTATATTTTATAGTCATAAATTCACATGGATATAAGTGGTTCCAGGATAATAGTAGTTTGAATGAAATACTTTTCTAGCTTGTGATTATGGAAAACTTACATTCATTAATCAGAAACCTTACTTGAAACTTTGAATTTGAGGGTTTTAAAGACATCTCAGTTGGGAAGATGCTTGTCACACAAGCATGAAGATCTGTATTCAGATTAAGAGAGCCTGTATAAAAAGTTGGCTGCAGAGGTCCATGCCTGTAATTTCAACACTACTAGTAAGGCAGAGAAAGGAAGATCCATGGGGTTTTCTGACCAGCAGATTTTGTTAAATCATTGAGCTCTAGGTTCAGTGGAACAGGATCTAGTAAGGTATCCTCTGCCGACTTCTGCCTTCCATATATACTAACATACATGAACATATACACACATAATTTCAACTTTGAACTGTTGCAACATGTAATGCTGACTAGCCATATTAGTCAGCAACAGTGAAACACACTTTTTATGGTTTCTAAGCCATAATGCGTACAGGTGAGCTACATGAAATATTCTCGAAAGATGGCATTTAAGCCTTACAATAAGCTTATTTGTTGCCAAGTTAAAGATACATAGAACAGAGGAACAAAGAAAAAGTTGAAAATGGCAAAAGCCGTAAGTTTTAGGTACACTTTTTCTAACCTTGAAGCTATTTGTAAACAAAACATTAGAAACATCCTCAATCAGGGGGAGTGTATGATGACTGTCGTTCTGTGCATAGATGATCTTTAACCATGCTATATTTTTCTATACACATGTATTTTGTGTTCAGATTTCTCATTGAAAGATATGTAATTCTAATATGCAGCTATATTTACATCAAAATAATAATGCATGGAATTTACTGGTTGATGCTTTAAGAAAAGTATATGCACAGAAAAATTTCCATAAATTCCAAGTTTTCGTTATTATCAAGTTTTCCAAGGTCAGTATGACAGGAAAAAAAAATCAGACCCAGGCTATCTGTAGAATGTAAAAAGTTATCTATCAATTACAGCAGTTTGGGGCAAAATATCCCAAACATGCATATGTTGGGAGCAGGAAAGGACTGTTTGAAATATTTAATGAAATATCAAAAGCAAAGCAATCTTCAAGTTTCTTCTGTGGGGGGCAGAAAGGTGCTGGAGATGATTCTTCATGTGTCAGTTTTCAATGAAGCCTTTCCCCAAAGAGAAGGATATTACTAGGTCCAATAAGGCAGCTAATCCTCCTTGATGAATGTCTGAGATTTTCATAAGTGAAAAACGTACAGAAAGAGATGAGTTGATCTGAAAGGTACTGGTCTGGTGAACTCCTTGTCAAGTGCAATAGTTACAAACCAACATTTGTGCAGTGCCTGACCCAGAAGAAATGGTAGGCAATTAGAAAATTGGAACGAAAGAAAAAAATACACTAAAGAATTACTTCAGCAATCCATGTGATAAGGAAAGCTGTGTAATGGCATTTGGCAGTAGACCTAGAACAAATCTCTCAGTAAACAAATGAAGCCAAGACAAGAGAAAGCCATAAAGCAGACTGCATGCAAGTGTAAAGTGGAAATGAATTTGTTAAATGGCCACAAATACAAATATTTGTCACTCAGTTGTTCCTCCTTGTCTTTACAGTAATATAACTTAGATCTTAATATTATTAGTAACTTGTGTGTATTTTCAATGTACCAATATAACATTTTAATGTTTTGGCATACGTGTGTGTGTGTGTGTGTGCCTGTGTGTGTGCACATGAGCGTATAAGTATATTATCAAATAAGAAATTTTTCACATATAGAAATAATGATTTTAAAATCTATTATATGTAGTTTTTAAAAAGGAATTTTATATAAGAATGTACTCCCACAAACTGAGGAATAGCTTCTAACAAATTAACAGAACCCATAGAAGCTGGTCCAGAACGAAACAGAAGCCAGAGTCTCAGCAGTTCCCTATCTTTTAACCGTAAGTATAGAAGCCACAAGTGGTACTGATGTTTAACTTGTCTTCTTCTCTCTTTGAAACCGCTCCTTGTTTGAGATTATCTGCTTAAGGCATCACACTTGGCCCATTTATTTCACTAGCTGTTTCTAAAAATATGTCCACAGCTGGCACCCTTTCAGTGTCCTGAAATATTGCTTTGTTGAGGGACTTTACTCTGTTTCCACGGGGAAGGGGTAAAGATATGAAAAACAACACCTGCTGGGCAATCTTTCAGCCTAGGGATGGACAGCAGTCATGCTCCATGTTGAAAGTGAACTCACCATATCCTAACTGGCTGAAGAGATTGGCACATTATTTTGGATCTGAGGCAACCAAATATGGTAATTCAATTAATACAGCCTTTGTGGTCTCTGGGATAGATGATCCCTAACATGAAAATTTTCTGGGTATCCTATAAAAGGAGAGAGGAGAGAAGAAAGAAATAGAGGTGCAATGTAAAGTTGTGTGTGTGTGTGTGTGTGTGTGTGTGTGTGTGTGTGTGTGTGTGTGTGTGCGCGCGCGGTTGAGAAATATACTTAGCCATGAAATATTAGTATCCATCAACATTTCTTTTAAGAATATCATTCACTGGTCTGGAGCTTATTGAATAGGTTGGCTGACCAGAGATCCACAGGGACATATCTGTTTTGCCTCCAAGTGCTGGGATTATAAAGATGTGCCACCAGGGCTTGTTTCTTTACATGATCTGTAGAGAATTAGCTATCTACACATTCCCAAGAGCATATACATTTTAATTATGGATTTTAACTACCTTTTTATCTGTTTGTTACATTTAACAAGTAGATGCATAGACAGGTGTGGGCTGGCATTGAGAATATAGAGAGCGCCCAGAGAATGGGTCAAAGAATCAGTCATATTTTTCAGTGTCTGTTAAAGGCCACTTCATGTGTCACCTATGTGTTCCTGGTTTCCAAGCATAGGTTTTTAATATTTCTTATAATGGGTTATTTACAGGATAGCTTGTGCCCATTGCTAAGATGTATCTGGAGAATTCATGGACCATTTCTCACTTGATGAAGAGGATCAGCCACAAGGAACTTAGGCATTCTCAGCTATAGTAAATCTCCAAAGAACACCAGCATTATTGGCATGGGTTATTCTATAAGCTTCACACATAAGGCATTATATTACAAATCAACTCAAGGAAACAAAGGAATTATCATTATATTTATGTTTCTGGTCTAATAGAGCTTCTGTGCATAAGTATCTTTAATATTTCCCCTTCTTATCTTCTAAATAGAACTTATATTTAAAAAAAATTCCCCCTTTTCCAGTTATTTATATAACAAATATTCTACATATATATCCTTTGGTGGATCAGTAATAAAGTAAAAATTACCCACTGGCCATCACATAGAGAAAGAAGAATGTTATTTGGTTACTAGAGATATAAATAATTCTTATGCCCAATTTAGGATTCAAAAACAGGCACTTTTTAAACTTGACATGGCTCATTATAATGCTAAATTAAATGCTACGTTTTCAATATTTAAGTAATAACTTTCATGGAGGTGAGGATTGTTGATATAGTTAATCTAAGAGATAGAAATGGAAAAGAGATTGGATAGCTTCAGCACAGACACTGCAGTTTTTTGTGGTATAGATCTCATTCTTTACCAGGTATGGAGACCACAATATTTGATCTTATCATGAACTAGTATGGATGTTAGCTCAAATACAGGCTAATTTGGCTCTCTGAAATAGCTGTAAACAAAACTCTAGATCTAGCTCACAGATTGATTTTTATAGTCATAAATTAGCTTCCCATGTGGTCTTGGAACTTTATATGCTTTATTGCACGTTTGTTTCTAAACTCATCTTGGTTTTCTATTAACATTTATACTACTCTATTTCATGACCTTTGATTTTCTTAACTTAAAAAGTCTTAAGTTAAAATACAAAGGTACCACCATTTAGGATAGTAAATTACTAGGACATCAGGTAAATAAATAGTATTTTCTTAACAGCTCATAATGCACTTTTAAGTCTTCAAAATCTATTAAATCTAGTGTGGCAACATAAAGAACATTAAAATCCATTTGTTTTCTCATTTTTGGATGTTTCTTTACCTGTTCACAGACTAACTTCGCAGAAAAATAGTCTGTGAAGCTAAGAGTCACCAATGTTTACTTTGCTAGCTAAGAATTTTACTATAAGTAGTAAAAAAAAATTACATTGTAAAAATAACAGATTTTTTACTGAGACAAAATTATGCTATGTACCCTCAGTTGGCTAAGAATTTCATACATTCCCCTGCCTCCGTTTCTTATAGCTAAGAATATAGGCACATACCACCTTACCAGGCTAAAAGAGCTTGCTTATTGCCATCAGACTGACAGACAAATGTTAGAAAATGGGCTACAAGATGTGTAAGTTTGGTCTTATGGACTCTCACAATTGCCCTTCTCTTCTCTTACCCTGTGCTGGTGAAAGCTTTGGCACAGCCTCGATCCTGTTTGGATTTGAACTTAGGCACATGGCCCTGCTTACCTAACAATCCGTCCTCCGGGTAGAATGCTAACACTCTGACCAGCAGGAAGTGTGACTAGAAAATGGTTATCAAATCTATCCCATAAGTGACTTCTGGCTCCATCAACTGCCTCAATGTTCACCTGCGACTCTTGAGTTTCCTTCATGACCAACAGAGCTGTGGATGTAATCTCTGAGGGTGCTGATTACATCTCTTTTTATGTATCAACAATGCCAAAAGAGAAGAGTAGTAAATTGTCACTACGCTCTTAGTTATCTATTGAATATCATTTCAGTGGAGAGTAAAGCCATTTGGTGGGGTTTTGTTGTTTTTGTTTGTTTGTTTGATTGTAAAATGGCTTGGATTACTGATGTGGGAGTGTACACTGTAAGTGAAGGACTGTTTTGGCCCATGACAGAGAGGCAATGTAGAAATAGGCAGTGGCTTCAGAAAATACATAGGGAAGGAGGGCAGAGTCAGAGGAGACTTGGTCCAGCTGCTCAAGAAACAAGATGTAATCAAATAGGTGAGCTACAGGCCATGTGGCAGGACAGAATAATGGAAATGTGTTGAATTAAGATGCAAGAGCTAGTTAGCAATATGCCTGAGACATAGGCCAAGCAGTATGTAACTAATATAAATGTCTGAGTCATTTGGGGCGGGGGGGGGGGGGGGAGTGAAGGCACTAAGCAGGATGGCCAGGTCCAGACCATAGGGCTAGGTGGTCTGGGACTGCAGGTCTGTGGTCTGGACGCCTGCCAGACAGGCCAGAAACCTCATGTTACAGATTACAAATTTACAACATTACAAACTAGTTCAATGACCTTGAGAAAATAGGCCTATGTTCGTACAGTTCAACATTGTTACTTAAACAAAAATCAATACAATAAACCGAACATTTAAAGTTTAAAGCTTTCAGGTTATTCGTGGGCTTACTTTGAAACCAGTACAAGTAATTTCTGCTTTATTGGGATACATTACTGAGAGAAAGTTTAAATTTATGAAGAGAAAGAAAGAAAGAAAGAAAGAAAGAAAGAAAGAAAGAAAGAAAGAAAGAAAGAAAGAAAGAAAGAAAGAAAGAAAGAAAGAAAGAAAGAGGGAAGGAAGGAAGGAAGGAAGAAGGGAGGGAGGAAGGAAGAAGGGAGGGAGGAAGGAAGAAAGGGGGAAGGAAGGAGCCAATTTTCAAAACTTAGATGAAATAGCAATATAGAAATATATAAACTAAAGGAGGGATGATTTATTTGGCTCATGGTTTAGGACAGTGGTTGTCAACTGTCCTAATGCTGTGACCCTTTAGTGCTGTTCTTCATGTGTGGTGACTCCCAATAATAAAATTGTTTTAATTGGTACTTTATAATTGTAATTTTGTTACTCTTATGAAAATTCAGGATATGTGTGACCCACCCCTATGGAAGGGTTATTTGACCACAAAAAGATTTGCAACTCACATGTTGAGAACTGTTAGTTTAGGGTATTTCAATTCATGCTTTCCCTGATACTTTGTATTTAGGCTAGCAGAGCAGAACTTCATGATGGGCAAAGCTGCTCACTTTTCAGCATCCTGAGAGCATAGAGATATTGTAAAGGATTCAGACAAGATTCATCCTCCAAAGGTGTACCCTCAATAAAAATATTCTTCCCACTGTGCCCTACATTCTAATATGCTATTTACCTAGGAACACATCAATAGACTCATCCATTGGTGAAGCTAGCACACCTCATAACCAATTACTTCACACTAGTACAATTATTAGGGGACCAAGACACAACATATGAGCATTCAAGGGGTATTTAATATTCAAACTATAACACTATTCTACTTCATCAATTAGTCCTAAAGATGGAGTGTACCTCCTTGCTTTGCAGAAAAAGCTATAAGCAAACATAAACCAAAACATAATAAGGTAAAATGCAAAGTTATTATAAAGTGCAATGGGAGACAGATGACTTTATTTTGGCATTCACTCTCAGGCCACCAATGTTTTGTCCACTTTCATAGGTGCTTATTTCTTTTAATCTCCTAAATGTCAGTCTTATTAAAATGTGAATTAAAAAGTAGGCTACTTCCAAGCCTCCATCTTCATTTCATTGTCTTATTCATTCATTCATTCATTCATTCATTCATTCATTCATTCATTCATTCATTCACTCTCTCTCTCTCTCTCTCCTTCTCCTCCTCCCCCATCTCTTTCCTTACAACTTTAGACACACCAAAGAGGTTGTGGAGTTAATAGAAAAGGCTCCTAATGTCACCTCTGAGCTTACTCCCTTCCAAAAGTCAATCTTACATCTCTTTGGGAATCAAATTTATTAGGAAAAGGAAGTGTGGTTCAAAGTGTTCACATATGAGTTTTTCACACTTCCTTTCCACAAATCTCTAATTTTAAGGATGCTGAAGTCATTAAGAATTATTTTATAAAAGGGTGGCTTTGAGCTTGGTATTTTTATAATCTGCTCTTTTCTAATCAGCTGCCAGGTAGTTCAAGGTATTCTACAAAGGGTACCACTTCCAGTCCCACATTGTATAATAACTTACCCTAGACATTCCAAAGGCTAAAATGTAAATCAATGCTATTGATGGCAATGCAGCAAGAACTCCTGTATATGTGCCCATCCTATTCATCACTGTCTGTGCTACTAAGAATGTGTTTTGTTTCTCTCACCCACCATTTACATAAAAGATACAAAGCTACAAAGCAATGTGTGCGGGAGAAGAGTTCTAGCACCTTGCAAATATTGAATCTCAGTCATTTAGACATTGGTCAGCTCAAAAACCCATAGCCAAAGCTCAAGATAAAATTGCCAGAATGTGACACAGTGTGTGGGCCTGAGTTCAAGGAAGCTCCCACAGAAGTTAAAAAGCATGGGAGGAGTCTATCTGGTACCCAGTATGGGCAGGAGGCTCAAAACATGCTTCTGCAAAAGGAAGAGTAAGGTTTGCTGACCTAATGGAGGACCTAAGCCAGGAATCATGTTTCACACCTGAGATGATGCCATGTATAAAACAATGGTAGGAGTTACCCTAAAACATGACTTTCTAATGTCTAATACTGTCTTGTAAATTCCCATGCACATAGTAGAATACATAATACTTTTTTTTTGCAACTCACTATAAAGGGTACAATATCTTATATAATTAAAAAAAAACTTATAAAGATTATAAAGGTTTGAACATTTGTTGGTTTGGATAGTTTATGGGATGCTACAATTTATAAAACTAGTTCAACAAGAAGTAGAACAATTTAAATCAGTAATCAAGGCTTGAGCCAAGAAAATTGTTTCTACCTAAGCTACATACCTTTCAGTACTTGTACATCAAAACAAGTGACCTCCACACAATTCTTGGTATTAATGCCAATGCTTGAATAATTTTACCAAATATAATGAGATTTGTGTGTGTGTGTGTGTGTGTGTGTGTGTGTGTGTGTGTGTGTGTGTGTGTGTACATGGCAGGCAGAAGTCAATTTCTGGTGTCTTCCTTGAATGCTTCCTACATTTGTTTTTGAGATTGGAGTCTCTTACTACACTTGGACTTTACTTAATCGGCTTAATTTGCTTGGCAACAAGCCTTAAAATTCTTTTTTACCTCCCAGCACTGGAATTACAGAAGCATGCTGCTTCTTCCAGCATTTTAGGTACATGGAAGGGATCTGAACTTAGGTCTTCCTGCTTTGCCACAAGCACTTTACTGATTGAGGCATCTTTACATCCCCAGGGTATTGTTAAATTATGTTACTTGGAAAACAAAGCATAATTGAACAATGACATCATAGTCAGCCCATTGGCCATGCATTTCCTGATCATATAATGTATTTAATACCTACTATCACTGTTCTCTGGAGGTGGATAGTTATTGCACAGTAGTTAACATGTATAAGATAGCACAGCACAATGCCCAGTGTGTAGGCGCTAGAGATAGTTGCTTTGGGTTTAATTTCTGTTTTTGTTTTTTTCCTACTTACTGTGTGACCTTGGCCATTTGTTCAGTTTCTTTAGCCCTAACTGTGTACAACTAAAGATGATAATAACTACGCATCTTTATGAGAATTCAAATATAAACCACTTACGAATACTAAAATATCATGACAACAGTAAGCACTAAATGGATAACTCACTGAGTAAGGGATTCAAACTGTATGAGTAGCACAATTGTATTAGAGACTCTTGCCATCCCTTCGAGGGACCTTTCTTGGCTGTCAATCTGACACCAAATTATGATAACATTTTGTACTCTCAGAAACCCAAACAAAGAATCTATCTTGTCAAATTAGAATAACTAATAAGGCCCAGTGCTTTCTTTTTGTTAATTTCCAATCTCTCATACTCTTTCACAAAGCAAGAGACACTGATCTTTCTACAAGCTGCAGACATTTTCTGCAATATAATTATCTCATACTGCTTTAAATGTTAATATACTAGTTTACTCTGTGAGAAAATGTGGAAGCAAAGGGCATTGACATATTTCATGGCTCAGCTGGTTAATTAACATGCACTGACGGCCATAACTTAATAAAATTCATTACACTTTAAAAGTTACAAAAACTTAAGCAAGTTATGGAATCACATTGAAGGTTATGATCATATGCAAATAATAGTCTTTACTACAGACTTTCTAAGCAGAAGAAATAGAATTTGAAAGCCAAAGAAATATCCTGTCTATAGTCAGCACCACAAGGGACGTATTGGACAACCCACTTGTGTGTGTGTGTGTGTGTGTGTGTGTGTGTGTGTATGTGTGTATATGTGTGTGTCTGTGTGTGTATTTGTGTGTGTGCATGCGAGCTTAAATGTGAATATGCACATTTATGCACATTTGGAGGCCAGAGAACAACCTTTGGTGCCATTCTACCTACAATAGACACTATCTAATGTTTATTTTTATTTTTTGATATAGGGTCATTCCTTGGAGTCAGCCTATCTCTATTTCCCCAGCATCACCACCTTGCCCAGAGCTTCTTTTTGCATGAGCTCTTACAACTGAACTCATATTCTTGTACTTAGAAGACAAGCATTTTACTGTCTCCTCATTCCTCACTTCTGAAGACTCAAAATTAGTCAAAGCAGATGTCCTCATGAAGATATGGGCATGATTTTTGTAGTGTATCTCTTCAAGATATAAGAAATAGCTTTGTTTCGTCTCCTTCATTTTTCCTTTATTAACATCACAGTATATTTAGCCTTCTTTTGTGCATATACCCCTAAAAGTAAGGACTTCCTTGGGGCAACAGGGAAAATATACTCACACTAAGCTATACAAACCATCACACAATAATTTTTAACACATTTGGGTTAGGATTTTAATTCTGCTGTTTAAGTGCAGTTATGTGACCTTAGCAAAGAAAAAAACATCACTCCTGATTTTCTTAAGTATTATGTGGCCACAATGATTCCTATTATCATAGTAACTTAAAATGACATTTCAGAAGAATACTGAGGAATATATTCAAACAGTGGGCCAGTGTTATTCTAAAGCCAGCTTATGAGAGCTGACTGCTCCATTTTTAAGGATCATGAAAGATCCTTAAAATTATAACCACTCACCCAAATTAAAATATACAAATTTGCAAATATGACATTAAAATAAAGACAATAAAATTAAAACTCAGCACTTCTCAATTATTTTAATATTATCAAATTTTGGAGCTACTGATTTCTGTCTTGTTTGTTGGGTTAAAAAAATGACATTGTATGTTAATGAACAACACTGGTCAGTTCTGAGTTTACTGCTACTTGCTTAAAATCAGCCATTGTGAAAATATGCTACAGGACATAAACCTTGAAACCCTATATTGGACTCTGTGGGAGGATGTGAGCATGAGCATTGCTTATATTTGTGTGTGTATATGTATTTGTGGGGGTGTACAAGTGCCATGATATATGAGTATCATATCAGAAGAATCGGTTCTCCCCTTCTACTAAGTGGGTCCTAGGAACTGAACTGAGGTAGTCAGTCTTGGTGGAAAGCACCTATACCTACTGTCCCCAATTTTTAAATTTTTATAGCAAACAGTTGTACTTGGCTTATAGTCAATACTGTTCCCTCCTCACCCTCCTCTTTCCTTGTTTACTTTCTTCCTAGTTTTACCTTTCCCTCCCTATGTTTTCCTCATCTGTCTCCCTCCCATTTTTCATTTGCAGTCCTGTTAACTTCTCAGAGACTATTCATCTTGCTCTTCCATTTTCTTATTAACCTTAAAAACAATCAGTTTTCTTAACCTGTCAGCAACATCTTATCATAAACCACATAACTTCATTTACTTTTTATCCCTCAGGTCCAAACCAATCTTTTCATTGTATGATAATGTTTTATTGAACCCAACAGCTACTATCCATTTCATACTGATATTACATTCCTTCATTCAATCATTAAGAGAAAAGAAATGATGTTGCATAGTGCCGTTTCATACTGCCCACATCAAATGCCTAGATCTTTCCAAGCAATGTCTCAAATTTGCCTGGAAAACAATAGAGCATTGCACAGTGAACAGGGTACTTTCTTCTATATCTGTCTCTGGTAATTTAGACTGTCCTTAGAAATGGAGCAAATATACATGTCATGTTTTTGAAATGGTAAAATAAAGGCTTTGGGGCCAAGTCAAACTGTTGGCTCTTCAATGCTTCCATGAATTAAAAAAATAAAATAAGATAAAAAAATATATAATTTGGCTTAGAAAGATCAAAAGATACTTTACCTCACAATACACATGTGTGGAACTTAGGAACTAAATGAGCTTGGGTTCCATCATATGTAGATCTCTTGCTGAACATATTTGTAAATTACAATAAAGTATGCAAGCAAAACATGTTCAAGATAGACTACATGTAGACTTTCATGAATGCCCCACCAAGTTAGGGGCAGGCTCTGCTCTGTGAAACAGAAATGAGGCTGCTCTTTCCTAGCCTTCTCCAAAACAATCTTCCCTTGTTCTGTCTCTGAAGAAAAGGTTCTAACTAGAAGGCTGATGACCTATGAAAGAAACTCTTGAGAAATTAGCACTTCCTTCAAGTCCCTGAAAGAGTACGCCAATTTAGTCACGTCAAAGACAACAACAAGGGTTTCTTATTTTTTTTTTTTTTTTTAAACATTTGCAGTAGTTTTCCCACGGTAAGTTTCCCCTCGTCTGTCAAGAAAAAGTGCAATTTCGGACTTCAGGAGCAAACCAATATTAACAGCCATACAATTCAAATGAAACTTTTGTTTTGCTTCTTTGTGAAGTTCCTTAGGGGTAAGGTTAGCAGTAGAGACAACAGGGGAGTGAGAAATAAAAGCACAGACTTCAAACAACATATTACAAACAGAGAACAGAATCACAGAACAACACTACGACAGTAGACTTGTAGACAAGATGGTCAGACAAAAGACACATGCTTGACTGCTATGCCAAGGAAAGAAGATACCAGAACAAAATCATACAGGGATGCTGGTAAGGGCAGCTCTTAAGGCTGCAGGGGCCCAATAGAAATAAACACAAAAATGAGAACCCATGACATCACAACTGCAACTCAGACACGGAACTTGCTGGGTTAGCCAGGATGTGACGCTTGGATGGAACACAAGATGGCGTTATAACAGCTCATGCACTGGTGATGGAGCCCACAGTTAGTTGAGTGATACGAAACTGTCACAGCATGCCACACAATGGTCTTAGGCTTGTCAAGAAATAAAAAATAAAGCACATATCCTGTATCTGCAATAAAATTCTTTTTATGCCATCTGAAATTCACAAGGAGGGGATTTTTTTTTTTTTTTATAATTTCTGTATGTCTTTCTTTTTAGTTTTCAGCTCTGCCTGGCTCCTTTGTGTATCTTTTTAATCAATTACATCATCAATAATGGGGAAATTGAGGGCAGGTGGTCTGTGCAGATATAGAGGGAAATTAAAAGTGGGAGGGAAGGAAGGAAATCAAAAAGAAAATATGAATAGAGGGAAGGAGAAACATTTCATTCTTCGGTACACAACTTTCTTGGATTTTGTTGAGATTTGCTTTGCTTTAAGAAAAATACTAAAGAGATGCATTACAGAGGGGAGTTAAAACAAGGATGGCAAGAAAAGATTTTGTTGCCTTTTTTATTTTTATATCTAAATATTTCTCAGTACTTTAAAAAATAATGATTCAATGATTATAATTACTCATAAAAGTATAGCGATGAGTTAAAAAAAATAGCCATAATGGTCAAAATGTTAAATATGAATTAAAACAAAATAAATTGAACCACCAAAAATTCATGCGGCACAAGATGAGGTGAAATGACAGAAAATGTTTTTTTGAAATATACAAGATATATATCTATTTATACATATATATATACACACACAGGGATGTGCATATATGGATAGATATATCTGTATAATATTTTTCTTTCCACCCTTCCCAAGGATAACTGAATTATGGAATTACCATTATAATTAGAACGATGAAGACCAAACCTAAATAAAAATTAACATGCTTGGTTTATCAAGTTAAAACAGTATCATGCATGTCTGTGTTGACTGATGCTGGTTAAAGGTGATGGTGTGAATTTCTGTGTAACCATATGACTGATGGCAGGGGCTGTTAATCTCCATTAACATTAGTCTGACATCATTGAGACTATATCTACATATATACGAAATAACAAGCACTTTGGTATAAACACACTGAATTTATATATTTACATGTACCGTGTACATGTACTTGGGGTTTATGGGAGTAAAATAATACAGAATGAAAACCGAATGAAAAGAAACCCATAAAGCTTCCCCTTTAAAACCCAGCCCTTCTTCTTCTTCTTTTTTTTTTCTTTTACTAGTACATCTGAAAGAGGATTTGCTTAAGGATCCAGCAAGCTCTTTCCTTAGCTTCCACTTGCAATGGCATTTGAAATCAGGAAGTTCTTGATTTGGGCAAGACATTTTCTTGTTTAACATGGACACCTATATCCTGACCTTCGGATATGCATTGGTTCTAGATGATCTTCCCTAAACATACTTAAAAGTAAAGTTCAGCGTTGACTATAGTTATGATTAATGCTAAGTTCTAAGTCTCTGAGCTCAGGTACATGTGAGTGTTCCATGGGATGACACCAACCAGAGCTCATGACGTACATACAATTCATTGTGTCAAAGAATTTCCTCAGCATTTCTGCTCACTGCTCACATGCTTTCTTGCCTTCCATTCCTTGTTTTCCCTTAGTCTCTTCTTTTGCACATTCGCCTCTTCTATTAGCCTATGAACTCCTGGGTGGTATCTGGTGTCAACCCTGTTCTCTCAGCTCCTGTTCTAATGTCTACATAGAGAAGCTCATGAAAATGTTCCATACATAAATGGTTGATTTACATCACCAGTCTTATACTTTCCTTGGCTTCCTCGACATTCCCCAGATCTCTTGAGTCATGGAGTTAAACCCAAACATATTTTTATTTATAATTTGGGCTATTAAATATAGCTATAAGATGGAATCCATAGTAACTGTCAATGCACAGATGATATAGTTTATGTTTTATTAAGAACTATTGCTTACTTAAAATTCATTAATAAAATCTTATATGTTTATTACTTTAATTTGTATTCTTCAAACATGCAAAAACAATTATAAAATATATTTGTATTAAGAAAAGATTATAGCTATCATATGTAAAGCTCAATGGCTATCACATTTGCACTTTTATCCTCTGTTGGGTCTGGATGCTGTTTTTCGCTGAGTTTTGTTAGGAAATTACAGTTTTAATCTTTCAGCTATATTTTCTACTATATTGCAGCAACAAAAAACCTCTCATGATTTTTAGAGCTTGGAACAATTCAGTATCAGGTTTTCTTATTATAAATACTTCACAGTGGTATCTCAGGGCAGATAAGATTAAGACCCTTAATGCAGCCAGAAAGCATAAACTGCAGTAGGCTACTGGGTTATGCTAAGTTTCAATTTCATTTAGTCTGGTTTGAGTCTTACAGGGGCTGAAAAGGGAGAAAATTAGGCCACAAACTACAAAGCGAGGGACCTCAGGCCTGAGAAGCACAGACATAGCTGAGAACCACTTGGGGATAATCATCTCTCACCTAGCACTGTCATGTTTCAACATTCTCCTAAGTGCCCTAGGAAAGTAGTTTCTGACAGATTGATTGATGGGTGAATGTTCCCTCTCAACTTCCTTCCCTTTGGTGGAAGAGCCACCTGGGGTTGATTAGGCTACATTTAACAAAGCAAAGGTGAAGAAATTAGTTAATTGACTATCAGAAAACAAACCTCTTGGCATTGACTAAGGAATCAGTATGGTAGCTGAGGTACAGCATGCTCTTCTCTGGGCCACAGGAATTTATTTATTTTATTCTTCCTGTCAACCAGATCACCAATACTTTTGAAAGTTAATCTTACCATTGTATAAAATTCAGGGTGTTGGTTACATCTAACAGCAAAATACAACCCAAGGAGATCTCTATTTTGATGGGATGTCTGTTATTTAGAGTAACAACAGTGAGAGGGAGAGAAAAAAAAAGCCAATTCCATGAAATTCTCTGAGTTTCAGAACTCATACCCACATTTCTATCACAAATATAACTATAGTAAAAGTTTTAATTGCTTTTTGACTTGCATGGCCCATGAAGGACTGCCATTTCCTAGGGATAATGTGACACCTTGCTATAACATAATTTCAGTCCTGGACACAGGATTTGTGTGCAAAAAAAAGGCAAAAAATATTAAATAATTACTGACCTGTGAAAACAATACATCAGGAATTATAATTTAGGACTTAAAAATCCCAACTTTTACATTTATATTCAATGAAATTTTTGAGGGAGGTTTCAAGATAGAATTTCTCTGTGTAGCTCTGTCTGCCCTGGAACTTGCTCTGTAGACCAGGTTGGCTTTGAACTTTCAGAGATCCACCTGCCTTGGCCTCCATAATGCTCGGATTAAAGGAATTTATTTTACTCATATATACCATACATATATTGAGTTCTTAGCATCTAAGACACACCCAAAGTACACAGGTGCCCTCAAACAAATTTGTGAATTTGTGTTAGATTGGAGAATTGGTTTCTGAAGCTAGGCTTATTGCTCTATTTTATGACAATTCTCTGTTGTAAAGCATTAGAACCAACAATCTACAAGCTAGTGATGCATCATATCATGCCTCATGGTCCTGATTATATAGTAAGTGATAAATTCATTTTTAAAAATCAACCTTTGTGCCAAGTTTATTTCCAAATCACTTGAAGAAAATATGATGAACAAGGTAACAAATAAGCTTTCTTCCGTAGAGTTAGATTACCTAAGTGACAGATCATATAGAATAGTATACCTTTTAGATACTAAGGCCAGAAGGCCACAGAACTTCCTGAATTCAGAGCCACTTGCAAGAAACAAAGCAGTCAGTATTTATCAAAATTGGAACTGTTCTTAATCATTTTGGGATAAGAAATTAAAGTTATAAATCTTTGGTACATTATTTTTTTCATGAAGTATAAATTTATCTACAGTTACAAAGAGAAAACATACAATGTAATTTCTTAAAAAAAAAAAAAAAGAAAGAAAGAAAGAAATAGAACAACCCAAGGATCAAGTGGAAATTTTTGTCTTTCTTTTAGCCTTTGTAGAAATAAGATGAGGCTATTATTTTTATTAAACATACACAGAAATTCGATGATATCTGTTCTCTATTATAGACATATAAATGTTTAACTTACAGTAAATCTAAAAGCAGACAACTTGGGAAAGTTGAGAGGAGAGAATCAAGGATGGCAGTTACCTGCCTGACATTATATCATATATAGCTCACTATACAGGAATATCAGAAACAATCAAAATGTATCTGTGTCCAAATGGGGAAGACACTGAGATTTCCAATGCCGAAGTCAGCTTAACTTTGGCAGTCGATACATTTTGAAGCATCACAGTCATTGACATGGCATAGTTTGGTACTAATTTTGTATTTCGTATACTATATCACTTCATGAGTTTTCTAGACATATAATGGACAAAATTAGTATAAATGCAATACCATGTCAACTGCTATTGAAATCCCATGGAAAATAATTTAGGTTACTTACTTATTTAAGGTACTTATGATTGGTACAAGTCTTGTAACTCATATCTCATATGATACCCACCAATCTTTTTGCCTCCATGCTAATTTTATGATTTAAAAATAAAAATTCTTATTCGAATGGAGGCTTTTCATGCTTTTTGCCCCTGTCAATCTCATGATTATCATTGGCAACTGCACCTTTGTAGTAGTGATCCCAGTGCCTAATCTGGGCATGCAATGGTGCAAAGTTAGGGTGCATATTATGCATTTTTCTTTAGGTATTAAAGATTTAAATATTCCTAAGTTTCAATTACTTTTTCCATGGGTTTTGATGCTTTTGTTGGTAATTTAATATTTATATATGTATACATATACATATATAGATATAGGAAACACACATACATTAACACACTATAATATATATAAAGCACATGTATAATCACATATATGTATGTATTGGGGTTTTTGCAAATGAAAAAAAGAAGCAAGCAAAAGAAGACTGACCTGACCTACCTGTACTTGGTTCACATTCGACAAAGTCTTCGTCATCACTTGAACATTCAGCAGATGAAACAAGGTCATCTGATGTTGGCTATTGATGTTAACAGAACAGGGATGGGCAGAGGGAAAGAGAAAACAGAGATAGATAAGGAAATTGATAGATAAATGCATTAAATATCTTGTATTGCCCCCATTCATCACTACTGACTTTTCTCTGGTCACGATTGTCTATATGGGTCTCCTTGTAAAGCTGCAGCCATGAAAAGAGCTGCAGAGATTCAAGGTTATCCCACTTGAGAGAAATCACGCAGTGATGTCCACTTTCAACTGGATGAGGAATATGAAGGAAAAGAATGGCAGAGAATGGCCATTGGAAAGACCCAGCCAACAATACACACTCTGTATTTTGAGAGAAATTGAGTGTATATGACACATGGTCTTATGTGCTTCATATGGGGGGGGGGGCGCTTTGAATCTATAGGCAGTACAATTAATGAACACTGTGGAATGCTATTTATTCAGTACCACATAATAGCTTCTCTTGCTTGCAGCAATTCCTTTGCATAATTGCTACAATTAGCTGAATTAGTAATGTGAACCAGCACCAGCAGAGTAATACTGCACAACAGTTCCTGTTTGGGGGTAAAAGGCTCTTGCTGAAGAATGCAGAACACCACTAGTTCAACCTTAATCTGTTTTTTTTTTTTATTATTATTATACAGAAATTTCCCAATGCTATGTAATTTGACAAAGAAAAAAACACATGATTGTGGGCATTGGCTGTAAAGTGGACTCTTGACACATAGTAGGTGAGAATAAGCAATGTGCATAACACAATTTATAAGTGTAACAAATACTAGTAAAGAATAATTGGGGATTAAATTTCTTACATGCTAAACTCAAACATATTTTGGTCATTATGTATAGAAATTCCCAGTGGATTGTAGATTTTTAATAAATACTCATTTCCTTTCTTAATGTCAGTAACATTAACTGAATTGCTGATTTTATTATTTCTAACCCATTGAAGTCTGGATCCATTTTCAAGAAAAGATAATAAAGAAATGCCTTCTTTGGCTTTTGAACAAGTATTATAAGCCAGTTGCTATGGTTGATATGTATGCATTCTTATTAGACAAAACTGCCCACGCCATTCATTGGGATAGAGATGTTAGACTAGAAGTCATAAGTTAGTTGACTTGCTAAGGGATATACAGATAGTAAGAAAGAAAGTGATAATTTACAAGATACATTACCACTATGCTTGTGGTACTTCATAGCCCTTTTTATATCCTGTCTTATAGCTATGACAGGTTGAATTGTGACCCCCTTCAGATCTTAGGACAAGACTTCGTTTGATTGGGCTTTAATGAGATAGTCTAAAAGAAATCATTAGGATGACTCTTAACAAAGTAGGATTGGTTTCTCTCTAAAAAGAGGAAATTGGGCACAGTCATAAAGAGGAAAGAGTTATGTAGAAATGCAGAATGGAAGTGTGAATCTACAAGTCAGGGAGAGAGGTTAGAAGAGAAGCTTTTTGCTGACACTCTGGCTTCAGACTGCCAGTGTGGGGTTACTAAGCCCTGGGGGGGGGGGGCTCCAAAGGCCTGAGGGCCAATCAGTCTAAACTAACCTAAGTGGTATGGGGAGCATGCATAAGGTACTTCCTGAGAGCCAACCTCAGTCTGCCTGAGGGCCTAGGTAACAGAGGCAGAGTCCTGGTGAAAGATGACATGGACCAATGACAGATGACCATGCCATACTAGCATATGCTAGCGGAGCAGACCTTACTTGGGACAAGAGGAGGGTATATAAGGCTTGCCCCATCCTGAAAAAAAAATTGAATTTGTCCTTTCAACCTGCTTCCTGGGGTGTCTTCACCTTGACTCCATTGACTCCACACCTATTTGACCCTTCCTGCTGGGGAACTTGCCAGGACCCTGTAACATCCCCTCAACATGCTAGCCTTCAGAATTCTTCAGGAATACGTTCTGTTGTTTGAGCCCTCCAGTCTGTGGTACTTTGTTACCTCAGCCCTATCAGACAAGCACACACGATTTAGATGGTTAGTGTTCCCAAAGGGTGCCCCTTTTTAAAGTATGCATAACAAGTGAAGGATTATCAGAAATGGAAAAATCAAAACAACAGTAGAAAAACAATAATAAAAAAGCACATTATCTCACTTCCCCACATTACAGACCTTTCTTCTAAATCTGAAAGGGAAATAATCTATGCCTGTTTCATTTGAAAGTTAGAAGATATGCAATTTGAAAAGACCCCACCCTAATTAAGTGTTACTAAACTATAGTGTGCCAGCAGCTGTCTCTGGGCAAACAATTCCTTGTGCCAGAAAAATGATACTATCTTAATGCATGTTCCTCTAAGGGAACCTAATATAACTTTAATTCCTACCACTTAGGAAATGGAGTGATGATGGGATATATTCAATGGGCAGGAAAAACAATTAGGTGAAGCCAGTGAGGTATGCTTTACTGATATGGCTAGACATAGACTCAAGATTGCTATATATAGAGCAGAACTATGGACTTCTATCCTTAAATAAAATGCAGTAACCATCCTCACCGTGTGTGTGTGTGTGTGTGTGTGTGTGTGTGTGTGTGTGTGTGTGTGTGTGTGTGTGTGTTCATGTGTGGTATATTTTTCCATTACCACAATTATATTCCAGAAGAAATTTTAACAGCTTGAGAACAACTATAACTCACATGAAAAAAAAAAAAAGTGGACATTTAAACTATCAGCTCATGACGGTTAAACATTTATTGTTTGTTCTTTTCAGGCTTAAGTGGTTAACACATGTTAAAACTGTTTCAGGAATTATAATAATCAACGGAATTGACTTTGTGGAGACATCTGCTATGTTCCCACCTACCGCCTATCATCCACATCCCTGAGACAATAATACTGTAGTAGGCAATGTGTCCATTTGTACAAATGTCTGGGAAGAGTCATCAAGGTTGTTTCCATGTTATTCACATTTTTCTTTCTCACAGTGTCTCTGGTTGTTGGAGAGAGTTCCCCTGTAGAGTCATATATTTGAATGTTTTGTCCTCAGTTGGTGGCATGGTTTTAGAGAGAGTATTGAACCTCTAGGAGGTAAAACTTTATGGCTGAATAAAGAGCTTCAGTGGACTTTGAGGGTTTATGTCCAGTGACTTCTTACTTCCTGCCTTCTCTCTGCTTCCTTAGCGCAGATAAAATGTGACCATCCAACCTCCCGCTTCTGCTACCATGCCATGGTTTTCTGACTTTCTGTATTCTTATCCTCTGTATCTGTAAGCCAAAAGCAAACTCTTTGGTCTTTAAATTGATTAAGTTGTGGTATTTTATCACAGCAACAGAAAACATAATACAATGTCCATCAGCCATACTTTCCAATAGCTAAGCATAATGCACTTATAACCTGTCTATACATGGTACGTTCCAAAATTGTTTATGATGTTCAAAGAAAAATAAGAATAGTTACAAGTCCATGACCTAAGTAGTTTTGATCATGACAGGTTACCCATTTCTGGATACACTACATATGATTATATCAAGATGATATCTTCACTCGTTCATTCACTCATTGATGACCTCATTTATTTGTTACTTTAGATATTTGTAACACAACTATGAATGAGGCACTGTAGCAGTGAGGAAGGATTAACTGATAAATGAAGTGTCTTGTCTGCTCTGTGAACTTAGTCTCTGATAAGACAGTCAAGTAAACAGGCAAACTCAACACGGTAAGCTGAATATTGTGACTAGAGTTAACTGGAGTTGCCAAGGGAGCATGTAGCAGGAAACTAGGTATATCTTTCAGACAGAAGGGAAGGAGAAAACAAGCCCCTAGGGACAGATTCAAATGGAGAAGTACAAATTCAGCATTGGAGAACAGAGAAGGAGAAGGACATTTAGGTAAAATAAGCAGTACTTGTTAAGGGTCAGTTGTATGAAATAGCTCCATTTATTTGCACATCTGTAGGAAGTAGAGGAAGAAAAGATGGTTTGGAATGACAAAATAACGGTATCTTGAATGATCGTCTTTATGGGCAGAAACCTCAGCTAACAGGCATGGATTTAATACCCTGCCCAATCAGACTCCTCTCCTTTCTCCCTACTCCTCATCAGCATCACTGAACACATTCCTTTGCAAGTCGATGTATATGATTTTGCAATGTGGTCCCTTGGGAATGACAGCCACAGCTCAGCTGCTGTAGATTAAACACCCTACTTTTCTTTCTCTAAAGGAGCGAAATAATCCTTTGCCTTTATATATTAGCTGTGTTCTCCATAAAAATAATAATTTCTATTATTCTACTTTAAAATATATCTTATATGTTTAGTTCACATTTTAGATTTATTCACTTCTCTACTGTTTCATAAAACTAAAGATACATAGTATAGTGACTTTCAATAAAATATGTCTGTGGCATGTACCTTCTTTATTCCTTTCCTCCTGAAAGTTTTTTTTTTTTTAATCGAACTTAACATATTTTTTTCTGCCACTGCTTATTAAGGTTAACCTGGAATAAAATTGGGATTGAAGAAAGCTCAAAACTCTGCCCAGGTAAATTTATAGATGTGTTTACCTTCCAATTCCCTCCATTCCACAACCCTGACTTCTCATTTTATTTCTGTGAGTTATTGTTTCTATAATCACCTATGGCTAATTATTTATTCTGCAGTGCTTTGCTCCATCTCAGCAGAGGGACATATTTACACCATTCTCTATTATCATCCACTATTTGTTAGAGCAAGAAGTGGCTCATGTTATAATCATGGCAATCTCTGACAGTGTCACCAAGTCCTCTCTCCTGACTGCCCAACTGTCTTCTGTGGCTTCAAATTCTTTTAGCCCTTTATCTTATACCAACCATCACTGTGTTAATCACTTAGGGCAAGCCAATTTTCTCCTCCCTACTCCTTGGAAGTATGATTACTTGACTGAGATTAAGCATAGTAAAAATAAGTCCTGCCACAGAACAGCTTTATTAAATAACACACTAAAGAATGATGATCTCCATTCTTCCAGTGAAAAAGGAAAAGAGAAAGGCCCATAAATATCCCAAAGTCCCACAGAAAACAGCCATATATCTCAGCAGCTGCTCCACACTAAACAGAATTAAATTCTTTAAAATGCTTTTGGCTTATACTTTATTCTGAGAGTAAGAATCGGAGCTTAAATGTATCGTAGCTGGAAGGGGAGGACGTCTATGCACCTCCCTTGAGAACATTCATTCTATATTTAAAGGACACTGGAGTTACGTTTCATTTACCAAGAGCTTAGTGGCTCCAGGCAAACTCATGACCTCAAGTGAGATTATAAAAGTTGGAAGACTTTGTGTTTAGAGAGTAAGGTTGTATTCCTTAATTTTTTTTTTTTGCCATCATGTACTGTTGTCTTTGATCAGTGTCAACACACACACATATCCCTAGATGATTTTTATAATAAATCATAGATTTATAAAAAAAACTGTGAAGCTTGGGTAGCTAAAAATTATTACTTTTATTACCTCTTCTCTTCTGACCTCATAATTTCAATGAACTCAAACCCAATTAAGAAACAAGGTCAGAGCACAGCAAGATGAATGAATGTACTACCTATTCTCTCACTATATTCTCATTGAGCATACACTATGCAGTCATCTTCAATAGAACGAGATGACATTTTTATGACAAAATGAAAAATAAATAATTTTAGCTTGCCACACTCAGATATGGAGCAAGGGAACATAGAGCATGAAGTAGGCATAAATGATGGAGCTCAAGAGATAATGTTACAGTCTCACTTGCTACCTCAAGTGACTTTTGCTTCTTTATATATCCAAGTGTCTGGACTACAACAGTGTATTGTGAATATTCACTCTCTGTGCAATGCTGTTGGATTTTTCAATGTCACTTCCTCTCTTCTCTATGCTTACCCAAGCTAATAAATTGCCAAGTAAGATATGACTAGATTAATAACTTGATCATATGCAATAAGAAAACTTTAAGGAGACTGACTTGAGTATTACTGACTTAAGGACACTACATTAAATTTAAGCTAATCTCTTCATTCAGAGATCCCAGTTAAAAGCACACGCTCTGGATAGGTGATTTTATTTATATTTGCATTTACTTATTATTCTTTTATACCACAAATATTTGCTAATTGCTTATGATATGATATGGATATTTCTATCCTGAGCATTGCCCAGGCTCAGTCTTTGTCCTTAGGGGTTTTACACACTGTTGTTGGAGTCGAGCTAGGAAAAATCAACTTCATAGTTGGAATATAGTCATATGAGAGCTCTGTTAAATATTTACTATTAACATGGGATACTTACTGTAATAAATAGTTATTTCTTTCTTGTCACTAAAAGCATCAGACTCTACTGGAATTCAGGAAAATTCTGCTTCCTCTCAAATTCTTCCTGCCTTCATTTTCCTTCTTTCCCATATGCACACAGTGTGTGGGATAAAGAATGGCAAGACTTTATTGGCTTTTGCTAACAAATTAGCCTTTGCAGATTGCAGATTTAATTAATAGCAGACAAGCCAAGTAGAGCTGAGCTGTACATTGTGCTAAAGCTTTGGGGTCTTTTGTGATTTGATCAAGGTTTTGGGATATGGCATGGCTTGGTATTTTGTTTTCTCCTCTACTTTCTCTTCCATCTATTCAAAAAGGAAGGGAAGTTCAAGAGAGGGGAAGGGAAAAAGAGGAGAGTAGGTGGAAAGGAGATTAATCTATTTGTTGTCTGAGGCAGCCTGACACAGAGAGAGGAGTATTGAACCACAGAAGATTAACCCAAACTTCAATGTACCCTCCCAAAAGCAGAAGGAATGTAATGCTACGTGGTGTTTCACTGATAAGCAAATCCCTCTAAATCCTTTCAATTTATTTCTTGGCTTGGAGAAATTACATATTATTTAGGAGGCAGAAAAAAATAACAATAAAATAAACTCAAATTGATCGTCCATTTTAAACCATCACTAAGATTCTAGATGGGGTCCTAGTGATTATGCACGCAAAAAGGTCCATCTCTTGTGGCTGTTTCCCCCCATCCTTGAGAACTTCTACTCAGAAAAAATTTTCTGTATGTTCATTGTAAACTTTCTGTTTCATCACTGTTTTGAAATATTTAGGGTCTAACCATTGGATGAGAGGCCAGAATTTAATTTAGTCTCCAAATAACTGATATGGCTTTATTTCTTTCCTTTCTTCCTTTTTCTAAATATGGAATTTCCTTTACATATAGGATTTATGACAATATTCCTAAAAACCAAGACTCCTTTTATAGGGAAGAATTACAGAGGACAGATATTATTGTGGCTGGAAGTAAAGATGTAGATACCACTTAGCGATTGTTTTAAAGTCAAATATATATATTCTCATCATGGATATCACTAATGTTTTTTGAACAAAAATGTATGGATCCATAAAGTTATGACTCCATGGCTCAGCAGAGAAGAAGGAATATATAATACTATAAAGAAATTAGAATTATGTTTCCTTGTGGTGTGTTCTTTCTCTTGGCCCTCTGTTTTAGAGCCTGACATTACATTCTGAAGAGAAAAAAATGTTTTCCTTACACGGGGAAAGCACAGATTAGAGGTCTCCATAAGACAGACATAGTGGAGTAACACAGTGTGTTGAGTAGGATAAGCTAGTCCTTGTTGGAGTGACAGGATGGATCTTCCTCAGTAATTGAGACATGTAAGGATGTCTCAAAAGACAATTTTACAGAGTAGCAACCTTAGATTTTGGTCTCATGATATATAGAATCAGTAAAATTATTAGGAATTTAAAATAGCCAATTTTTTAATTTATGCATGGCAGCCAACTTTTAATGGAAGGATCATGCTAAGATCATTAACATCTATCAGATCAGACTATTTATAAAGGAAAAGGGAATAGCCACCTTAGAACAGACATGGCTGAGGTTCAGGCCCGGCTAAAAAGAAACTAAAAGAGGTGAGGGTTCAAAAAGATGCCACACTAATACACCAGGGAAATGCACACCACCACAGCCTAGACATTGATGTGTAAAACAGAACCATTATATATAACAAGCAAGTGAAATGAGATGACTAATTGCCCTATAAAGCAAAGGATAAAATGCAAGATCAACTGTTCTTAATCACTAGAAAGGATATCTCTACTTGGTATTTTTAAGGAAATTAAAAATTAGACAACATAAATAAACAAACAAGCCAAAACAAAGTCAAAATGAAGAGAAGGAGCAATATCAGTAGTTAGTAAAGCGTGTACACTTGAAACTGGACTTGGTAAGCTGCTGGGAGAGGGAGAGGTGTTCCACAACCAATGACTTGGAATTTGAACTGTGGGAGAATATAAGGGTCAGCTGAAACATGGCAAGGAGCTATAGAAATAACTGCTCAGAAGGTCATCTTCATCCTGAGAATGAATGCCTAGAGTTACTATAGAGTTACTGTGTCTATAAGAGAGTGCAAAGTTCCCACAAAGAAAGGCTAGAGACTCAAGTCCATCAGTTTACAGAGTAAAACCCATGTTAGGGAATGTCTCCAAGTAATGTTAAGTAAGAAATTCCTGAACTCAGATAGGTTCACTTACTCTCTAGGTGTCACTGCATCATTCCCAGTCTTCAAGTATAAAATTTCAAGCTATTTATAAATTCTAATTCAAACCTCTAGCACTGGGGTCCCAGAGAAGAATGGCTGAGGCTTATAGATAAGTCAGTCTACTCAAGCAGGTACATTTTTAGATTCAATGTGAAAACATGTCTCAAAAAATAAGGTGGAAAGCTACTGAGAAAGATAAACAATATTGACCTCTGGCTTTCACATGTTTCTGTATATATGTTGTACACTTGTGCACACATATGTGCATACACGCACAGACATGCATACAAGTGCACATATGGGAAACTGCATGTTAAGCAAATAGAACCTAGTTTCCATGTGAAGTAAAAAACTATGTCTCTTTTCTGAAGGAAAGTGAAGCTAATAATTTTCCCATTATAGTTTATAAACAACATTTATCTTGCCAAAGTAGGTGTGGGGAATATAATAAATACAATGACAGAAATAAGGAGTATGTGCTCATATTGTTCCTGAAGTTTTGCTGTGGGATGGTCTTTCTGTACACTGTGCATATGTGTTGCTACCTTTGGTTAATTGGCATGAGATAATGCTCTTATACAGTATAAAGATTTGTTACTCATATTGGTTTAATAAAATGCTGATTGGTCAATAGCTAGGCAGGAGGTAGAGACAGGACAACCAGAAAGGGATAATTCTAGGAAGGGGAAAGGCAGAACACAGACACTAATCAGGCTCAGAGGAAACAAAATGAGAATGTTTTATTGAGCAAAGGTATGAAGCCATGTGGCCAAATATAGATAAAATTAATGGTTAAATTTAAGCATAAGAGCATAATAATAAACCTAAACTACCTGCCCAGCAGTTACTATAATGTTAAACCTTGGAGTCAATTACTTGAGAAGTAGCTGCCAGGTATTTGAGTTTCTGGCAGGGACACAAACTTTCAACTACAAATGTCGCTTCAATGTGGTGAACACACATCTGCATAAAGCCAAAGAAAGGTTTAAAACGATGTAAGAAGATTCTAGAACACAAAACAGAGCCAACATCAGCTTCCTAGTTGTGTCTTTAAGTGGAGCTTGGTACAAAGTGGCATACTGGCTTGGGTCCACAATATGGCAGGTCCTCACATTCTCACAGAAGCCTCAGTACAAGCACAAACTGCATATAATGAATTTAAGATTGCTGTACACACAGACAAAAGGAGAACAGAGTCAAGCATGGCTTCTTGGTAGCAGCATTTTCTATGGTGTTCTTTGTTTGCTGAGGTGAGCAGAGGCACTGGTTCATTAAGAGAGACTCTTTGCATCATTAAAAGCAAAAAAGAAGCTCATTTAAGAGGCCCTGCTGCCTCTTAAATGAAATTTATGAACAGTGGACAGTGGTACTCTACTTGGTGGCATTGTGTACCCCAAAACTCCCCAGAATTGGGGATAGTAAACACGGTTCCTACCAGTACCTTTGCCATGAAGCTAAGCTCTCATAGACCAAGGAGCTGGTGGAACAAGCTGCCGTAGCCAAGGCTTTAATGCTAGCCACAAGGCTTTTTTAAAACCCTAACTATATCTTTTTATCAGATTACTGGCTTGTGGTCAGAAAAAGACAGAAATATACAATAAAGACAGATTCAGATTTTAAAATCCTCTAAATGATTTACAGTGTGTTTAAAAATGTACATAAGCTTTAGAGAGAAAAAGAAAGGTGAAAAAATGTCCTTAAAAATAAATAGTGTAAAAAAATAATAGCAAGCCCATATAGATAGAACATACATAAACTGTTTGGATAGTATATGTTATTGTTTTGTCTTTAAGTTTTTTGACTGTAGAGGAAGAAGAATGAGCTGCTGAGAGACATTTGGCTATACATGCTGCTTGATTAAACCAGCCTATATATTTTGAAAATATCTTGACTTCAAAATTTAAGTCAAAAGATATTGGAAAAGAGGTTATGTTTTTGTTTCCATAAGAAACAAAAGGTTGTGGATTCATTTCAAATTAAAGATAAAGTTTGATCAAGGAGGTTCCCCTGAAAAATCTCTGATGAGACTGGATAGCCCAGATGATCCAACTTTTTAGAGCACCTCTGCTGCAGTTTCCTCTGAGTTCTGCATCCAGAACAGCTTCAAAGCTACTGGCTGAGATTACTCAGCCTCACAGACTACTCTACTCAGGGCTTGCCAAAAATTGTAAATTTACTCTGGGTTGCAATAAGATTACCATCACCCCCATCAGTAGGAAATAACCTAGAGAACTATGCCCATATTTCCCCAAAATGAAATATGGATGGTTGTTTCTCTTTACAGGTTGTTATGAATAATGGTCAGGAGAAAGGCTAAACAAAGGATATTGGATTCATAGATTTTTTGAAAAGATAAAAAGGGGCAGTTATGTGGGATAATGATCTTGTAAATTGTAAAATATTGTTACTCATATTGATTTAATAAAATTCTTATTGGTTAGTAGCTAGGCAGGAAGTAGAGGCAGGGCAACAAGACTGAGGGAATTTTGTGAATAGGAAAGGCAGAACACAGATTCCAGCCAGACATGGAGGAAACAAAAAGAAGCCATGTGTCCAAATATAGATAAAAATTATGGGTTAAGTGTAAGAGATAGATAGTAACATGCCTGAACTACTAGCTCAGCAGTTACTATATATTAATCCATGGAATCAATTATTTGGATAGCAGCTGGCAGCTCTTTGGGAGTTTCTGGTGGGATAGAAACTTCAGACTACAATCAATATAGAAGTTATGTCTATGTAAAGACAGGATACAATCAGGCAGGAAATTCAAGAGAGATAGAGGGGGAAGAAAGGCAGGGTCAGGGGAGATGATGAGAGATACTGAGGGAACAAGATGCAATGGAATGCAGATAAACCATGAGACGTAGCAATACACAGACTGTTAATTATGGCTTAATAAAGATATAAGAAGTATTAGTAAAAAGTCATACACCAAATAGTTTGTAATTAATATTAAGCCTCTGACTGGTTATTTGGGTACCAGGATGTGGGAGAAATTTGGCATCTGTAATTGGCACCCAACATGGGCATGGGAATTCATATATTAATAGAAATGGGCTAATTTAAGATGAAAGAGCTAGTTAGCAATAAGCCTGACACATAGACCAAACAGTTTGTAATTAATATAAGGCTATGTATGTTTATTTGGGACCAAATGGCTATGGGACACATGAAAATTTCTGATTATACACTTTGATATTCTTTCTGACTTGAATACCTGACCATTTAGGTTTTGCAATTAGAATTCAATGGAGCCATTGAACATATATGTAGACAAAGAAAACGTGCAACATGTATATCCACCCATATCCCTTGCCATTTCCTCTAAATGCAATCTTCTAAATGTCGCATAAACATGGAATTCTATGAACATGGTATGCACGACAGTTCTCCTGGTTACTTTTCTCTTGCTGTGACGAGAGATACCTTACCCAAAGCAACTCACCAACACAATGAAAGCATTTAATTAGGAGGTAGGGGTGTCAGTCACAGTTCCAGAGGGTATTACAGTACTTGACCATTGTGGAAGAAAACATGGCATCAGGCAGGGAGACATGTCTCTGAAGCAGTAGCTAAGAGTTTACATATTGTGATAACAGCCATGAGACACAGAGGCTCGGTTGCCAAATGAGAATGGAATGGGCTTTTGAAAGCTCAGAGCCCTCTTTCACTACAGCCATACCTCCCAATCTTTCCCAAACAGTTCTATCAATAGGAACCAAGAATTCAAATACATAAGCAAAGGGGAGCCTTGTTATTCAAACCACCACCACAGCAATATGAAATCTTCTGGTGTCTCTCCTTTGGAAGTTTATACTATCTTCCAGACAAGGCTGTTCTTGTTTCAAACCCTTTTGACCTTCGCATGTCTCTCATTCAGAATCCCACAACATACATTTCCTCCCAATTTGAACAAGGAAATTCTTGTTTTTCTTTTGTGACACTTTCCACAAAGTATGAGGATACCCTGAAGAACAGTTTAGCCAAAATGGTCTTTGAACAAGCCCAAAGAATGTAACATGGTTTCCAGAAACCCAAATTATGACAAATAACCTATGCTCCTAAAGCTGGGTTCCTTGTGTCTTAGTCCTTCACTAGCTTAATTCTCTGAATTAATTTGGGGGAAACACAAGACTTTTCTTCATTGCTGTGGCTCCTCTAACTATTCAACTTCTCTCATTTCTTGCTTCAGTAACAATGTGTCAGAGAAGGTCTTATTTGGCCAAGACTCCTGGACCTTCTGCTGCTTCCCACTTTTGAGAAACGCCGTCCTAAACAACCATTTTAAATCAAATGATAACTAGACAGTTTTCTGAAAATAATATCTTTACTCATAGATGGCTAGCCAAACAAGAATGGACATCCATTTCAAGCAAAACAAGGAACTTTGCTAGCACAGGTGCTGAGATAAACATTCTTCTGAGAACTGGTTGAGTGGCCAGCGGGTGGTAGATTGCCTTTCCATGCCATCCTCTTTGTAAGTGAAAGTCAACTCTGGAATGTCACTGTTACCATCAAAAACTGTGTCAAGAAATACTTTAATTTATATTCTGCCTCTTCAAAAAGAAATCAATGTGTCATATGCTGCCTCCTTTTAAAATATGAGCACCTCTATTTAGTTTTTTTCTATTCCCCCATGTCTTTTATACAGAAGAGGAAAATGTGTGTTCTTTGTATATATGTTGACTCAATAACTTTGAGAAAAAATAAACAAGTGAATAGAGTACAGTAGCTTTAATGGACATATTCCAGGAATAAATATTTCTAAGCAAACTAGTCTCATTCTAGGTGATTAGAAGCAAACAGAAATCAATAAAACAGGATTACTGGACAATAAACACAAGTAGTCACATTCATAATTTAAGAAGCATTTCCCCATGCATTCATTACTGGTCCTCATCTATTTTTATAGTAGTATAGATCTCCTCCCAGAAATCCTTTTTTTTTCTTCCTTAGAATAAATACTTTTGAGAGATCTAATCACAGCCTCTCTAAACCACACCAAAAGGCTGGGGAGCCAAAAGGCAAATGAAATTACTTATCTTATAAGACCAATGAGAAATCCTTAGATTCTCCCCCTTCTCTAGATAGCTATACAGTCAGTAAAATACCAGAGAAGACTGAACACTAAGCAAAAGGGAACAAGCTTGGGTCTGATGTGGCATGGGCTCAACTTCAGTTTAGCAGATAAGGTAAGTCTTATAGACACTATCAATGTCCATCTATTATTCTCTTCCTCCATCCAACAACTCATATGAGCAACTAGAAGGGTAAATTTTTTTCCAACTATAAGTGGCCATGTGACATAGATCTGGGAAAATAATAAAACATACTTCTATCTGTATAAATGCTTGTTCTTTTCCTTATATGGAGGAAGGCTTAAAGGGTTCGTGAGATAACGCAGTGGGCAAAGACATTGAACCTGATGACTTGAGTTTGATCTCTGGGATCCATGTGTTTGGAGGAAAGAAATAACTGACTGTAAAAAAAAAAAAAAAAAAAAAAAAAAAAAAAAAAAAAAAAAAAAAAAAAAAAAATTCCCTGACCTTCACTTACATGAGAGAGCAGGTGTATACCTGTTTTTGCAATAAATAAATAAGGGAGGCAATTGGATAGTCCAGCTGCTTTCCTTTGTACCTTGCATTTAGATGGGAGATCTGGAGCAACTGCTTCTACAGGGTGTGGAAACTGACAAAAGACCATAAAAGAACTGAGAAGCTGACTCTGGTATTAGCCACGATGATGCGACATGAAATTAATTTCTGCTCTGGAGACTCCAAGGTCAAGCTAAAGAAGAAAATGTGTACTTTCAGCTGTCATCTCAGATCATGTTTTCTGGGACTATAAGTTGAAGTCAGTCATATAGAGCACCAGAGAGAACAGTGAGAAGCAGAGAGGTTGCCAAACACTGCATGGCTGGGCTCTGCCTCTGGTGCTCATCAGTCACCAGGAGACATTTTAATAATTCCCGGGATTGGGACTTGGATGCAAGCCTGATGAGGAAAGTGCCACTGTGATTAGAGTGCTCACCAATGTGCCAGCTCTGTGATCCAAAAGGAGTTTTGGAAAGGTTCTTTGGAAGTGAGCAAGCAGAGAAAAACATTTTTTGACTGAGTAAGGCAAAGTAAGTTTGATTTGATATTTTTTAAGGTACTTCAATCAGTATATCCAGGCTAGATTGATCCCCTCTCCTATTTGCTGTTGTCTGTTGTCTCCATATTCTCATGGAATGCTCAAGCATTAAGGTTATCATTGAGTCATCTTGCTCACCACTGGACCACCAGGCCCCAAGTCCTGCAAGGTCCATCTCTTACATGCCTCTCTCTGTGTTTCTCTCTGTCTCTCTGTCTCTGTCTTTCCCTCCCTCTCTCCCTCCCTCCCCCCTCTTCTTCTTCCTTCCCTCTCTCCCTCCCTCCCTCCCTCCCTCTTTCCCTCCCTCCCCCTCTTCTCCTTCCCTCTCTCCCTCCCTCCCTCCCCCCTCCTCTCCTTCTTTCCTTCTCTCCCTTCCTCCCCCTCTCCCTCCCTTCCTCCCTCCCTCCCTACCTCCCTCCCTCTCTCCCTTTCTTTCTCCTCTGCCAAGATTGCTCCACTGCATGAGCACCAAGACCCTCTAAGCAGACTCCTGTCCTCTACCCTCCTCACTGTTTTTACTGATCACCAACAAAATCCAAATTTAAAAACAAGAGCAAATGAAAAACAATAAAACAAAACAAAAATAATGTTAAAAATCAGGATCCTCTATCTCTGGGCTCCAGTGTAGCCAATGGTATCATCTTTGACTATATTTTCCCAGTGATGCATGTAAATAGATCTATCTTCTACATACTAGTCAATAAACGCTTGTTTTACCTGAACAACTGAATTGTGTTCCTGACTTCATGCTTTGGCTTCTATGTTCTTCATCCAAATCTGTTCTCATCTCATTAGACTACCTACTGAAATTCTATATATCTCCTTGTAATGGTTAATATTTTTTCATGTAGTGTTTTTTTTCCCAAACACATACTGTTTTTAAAATAATAATTCAGTATTTTCTTAGAATATAATTTAAAATTTTCTTACATTTTTAGTCGTAACATATCTCTTAGCTTGACTTTTTGGAGGGCCAGGAATGTTATTTTTTAAAAACAATTATGACATCAAGGGAAAGGGTGTGTTTCAGGTCAGAAAACACAGACTCCATGAATTAGCCCTGGTAGGTGTTCAGGTACCCACAGGCACTGTGCACTGGTTTTCTTGCTTGTAAATCTGAGACAACAACATTAACTTCTTGCTACCTCGTTGCAGCTTAAAAGGGAGATCCATGGCACAGAGAGATTACTATTCTATAAGACATAGTAACTATTGCAATGATACTCTTTATTGGCTTGACATCTAAAGTGCCCTTTAATGTATACCATAGAAAGAAAATCAAATAAATAATACACACTTATAGATTGTCTATTGATGTAAGTAGACTGAAATAATCCAGAAGCCATATTGAAAGGTTGAAAATTTCTCACCCTTGTTGAGTAATTATAACTTTTGGTAACATCACCTTTAAAAATGTCAGGAACAGAAATAGCTTTACAAGCTCTTTCTAAGAGCATGGAATATTCCATCCATGAGTGAATGTAGTCAAACAATGTGTTATGAATACACAATGAGAAATTATCTGAACATTAAAAAAATATTGTCATTTGTGACACCATGAATTGCCTATGCATGATTACAGAAAACAAAATAAGTGAGACACAGAGAGATAAGTGCCATATGACTTCATGGAATGGAGATAAGTCAACAATGTATAAGATGATGGACCGGTGTAGAAGAAAGGTCATGGGAAGATTGTGTAAAGTCAAAAAAGAGAAAGAAAGAAAGAAAGATAGATAGGTAGATAGATAGATAGACAGACAGACAGACAGATAGATTGATTGATTGATTGATAGATAGAAGAGGGAAATCAATACATCAGAAAGAATAGATCTCAGAAATCAATAACACTGCATGATGACTATATTCAATAATAATGTATATTTCAAAATGATTAGAAGGAAATATTTTAAGTATTATATAGGGAATAATAAATATTTGAAGTAACAATCCTTAATTAGTCTGATTCAATAATTTTGAAAGATGCATATGTATAAAAGTATCTCTTAACATATAAAATTGATCATTATTTTCTATATAATTTATTGTATTATTTAAAATGAGACAAAGTGGCTGGGGAGATGGCTGAGCAGTTAGGAGAATACACTCATTGCTCATGTAAAGAGTTGGGTTCCTACTTCTTCTGTCAGACTTCATACAGGCATCTCTAACTCCAATTTCAGAGTGTCTGACATCTTCTTCTGAACACCATGGGCACCCACACTCCTGAACATTCTCACACACAGACATACACATACATTAGCAATTATAAAATTAAAAATCACTATAAATAAAATAAAGTCTAGAACATAAATTTCTTCAGAAATCATGTTTCCTTTCAAGGTAGAAAATGTCTCATTAGTGTAGAAAAATCTCACAAATGCGTTTTGCTGATGTCCTACAACCACGTGCCAGGAGGCTAAATTTTTATTTAATGGACTAAAAGCTTAAAGTAACTCAGGGTTCATTCAAGAATCAAAAGCAGATTTTTGTGGAAGAAGTTCAATAAGTGCCATAGGATTGGGGTGGTCGCGAGTAGGTGTCACTTTTTCTTGTTCTGCAGTATAGCTGTATAGAGCTCAGGAGGAACTATTGATTCTTTGGCTACACTTGCCCTGCCTCACTTAAACTCTTAGGCAGAATTCTTTATATAAAGGAGAGTAAGAGAAAGTGTAATCACTCTGGATTAATGCCCTGTAAAATAACTCCGGCAATTACACTGTTTGTAAGTACCTTGGAGTCCATTAAGATAAACATCTATCTTTGAATATGCACATTAATGCACTACACTGTTCATTCACAGATAAATCTTACTTGAAGGTTGTGCACTTTGTACAGTTTATCATGCCTTATTCCTCTTCAATGCACAACTAATGCAAACAGAAAGCAGAAAGGTAGTACTTAAATAGTTTAGTTGCTGGGCACACATTAACACACAAGGCAGTTTCAGTACACCTTTAAATGAAGAATAAATATAGATTAGATTTTAAATACCTTTGTAGGTTGAATACCCAGAACACATTGTATTGGACTCTTAATTTCTCACATAAGCAATATCTTATAAGCAAAGGCCATAAATGCTTATACATACAAGAATTTTAATATGCCTCCAATTGTTTCACACACATAGGTCCAAATGAAATCTAATTCCCTAATCACCCCTTTATGTGAAAAAGTATATCTATTTACATCATAGAATATACATAGCTATATTTCTATGTTAAGTGTTGGCTCAACTTCATTAACTTTTGCAACTAAATTGAAAAAGTGCTTAATGAGCTCCAGTCTTTATTTACAGTGCAAATTTCTTCTCTCTGCTGTTCTGAAGGGCACACATTGTCTATAAAAGGTCTACAGAATTAACTGTCTTCTGTGAGTGTTATACAGGTTATAACAGTGACAGTATCAGGGCTTATATAAAATGTTTAATAGCCAGTGCAGTAGGGGAACTGACCAACCAAAACGGGTGGTTACTGCAGGGCTGGGACTGGACCATGATGCTTCAGAAATTGCAGGCCTCCATGTGCCTATATTGGGGATAGAGCAGAGTTCTACAGGGAAGAAAGCAGATGGCCTGGAAGTGGGGGGGGGGGGGGGGCTTGAGGTCTATGAAGAACTGACTCACCAACCAATATCAACATGCTTTACTAACTTGATTTGAACAAAGGTACGGGAGACCCTGTCTCAAAATAAAATAAAACAATAAAATAAAATAAAAGGACAGAAAGAGATAAAGTTCAGATGACATATTTAATATGTCTGGAAACAAATTCCTTTTTACTGCAAAGAATCTGCTTGGTGTTTGCAAAGGATATCCCCGCTGTGCCAGTGACTCACTGCTCACATATTCAGCACTCTCTTTTGAGCTAATGGATTAACTAGGCCAAATCAAATGACATGCTTCTTTTTTAATGGATGCCTCTATTTAAACAGATAAGCATACGGAACAAATACTAATGAAAATGAAGATAAAATAAATGCTGCAGAAAGATAAGTTCATCCCATTCTCTGAGATGATCAGGGAAGACTCATGGAGATGGTCGCCTGAGGCTTACGGCTTTGACAAGACAATAGACTATTAACAGACAGGAGTAGGAACAGATAGTCCTGGTGAATGCTACCAGTCCATGCTTAAAAATAGGAAAGTTCAAAGGAAAGAATGGAACCAGAAGAGTTAATTTAGTTTGACTGTAACTAATTTACAGGTACAAATGGAAAAGTTGGATAATGGGATAATAGATATCTACTACCTATCATCCACATATCTATTTACCTAACATCTATCTACCTTCCTATCAATAAATCAATCAATAATCAACCCATCACCTTTCCATCTACCTTTCTATCATCCATAACCTATCTATGTATGAAGCAGAAGAGAGGAGAAAAGAGAAAGACAATCCTAAGTTTTTATTCATTAATGGCACAGCAGTGAAGTGCTGCTGCTATTCAAAGGCCAACACTTACTTGTTTAAGCTTTGGGGGAATGCATGTTCCAGGTATTTGAGGCAAATAATCTTCCAAGCAAAATTTTGCTACTGGGAATGC
The DNA here is from genome assembly GCA_033318265.1 of Phyllotis vaccarum. Classification (NCBI taxonomy): domain Eukaryota; kingdom Metazoa; phylum Chordata; class Mammalia; order Rodentia; family Cricetidae; genus Phyllotis; species Phyllotis vaccarum. The sequence goes on from JARWLC010000006.1 coordinate 58,599,934, forward strand.
TCAGTGGAATGAGGACTTTAGTGTGTACACTTCAGTGATAAATGAAATACTACCTTCTATCTCCGCCCAAGTAAAGCACTGTTAAGAAGGTGAGAGCTTTGCACATAATTCTTGTTCATGGTTAGGATGTCTATTGCCTGTTCTGAAACTCATCCTATGGAGATTTTCTGTCTTCCAGCTGAATAACCTTTGAGCCTGAGAGACTAATAAAGCCCCTATAAAATTATGTTCAGCCCTGCTGGATGGGATTCAATGCCAGACACTTAGCATGTCCATGATCAGACTTGTACATAAGTACGTGTGAGTAAATGCTTGTGTGCATGCGTGCATGCATGTGTGTGTGTGTGTGTGTGTGGATATGTGTATGTAAAATACAGAGATGAGAAAAACAAAAACATAAAAGGGATGAAGGTAGTTTTCAAGGCCCAAAAGATTTCCAGCTGGGACATGCTAGTCAGAAAGAAAGTTACATAAAAGAAACTCAGGCAGCTTTAAGTGCCATCTGGACCATACTGTGCTTATTTGAGCTTTACCTATTTAAAAAAAATCAGAACAACACAAAAGTACTGATAAATACAACTACAGAAGAGGTGGTTCGTCTTTTTTGGAGATCATATGCTCTTGCCTTCAAATGTGTGCAGCATGTCTTCCTCAGTACTATTTGATACAGGGATATATTTCTTTTTCAAAGGAGCCAAAGAGCCTTCTAAAATCCAATGTTAATCTTTGGGTAAAGAAGTGGCAGGCATGCCAGAACTTTAACATCTTTTAAAAAGAGAGTTATAAACAACTGGATTGTTTTCTCAAGTCTCTGGAGGTTAAAAGGAAATTTGTGAATCTCAAACCCCGTGGGAAAAGCATTTCATCTAACCACCTAGCTGTACCACATAAAACTAAGCTTGGCACAGTATTTTATGCTAGTAACCAGTAGCAGTTGACTCAAGAGCTAGAGGCAGGAAAATCAGAAGTTCAAGATTATTCTCACCTACACGGCCTGGGGACTTGAGATCCTGGCTCCACAGAGAGAATAGGTGGGGGAGTAGAGGGAGGCTAGAGAGAGAGCAAGGAGAAGCAGGAGAAAGAGGGAATGGGGAGAGCAAGAGAGGGAAAGAAATAATAATGAGTCGGGGACATGAAACTGAACTTGGGACTCCAGGGGATTCTGTTTTCTTTTTATTAGTCAGTCAAAGTAAAGGTTGAAAGTCCAAGTGTCTAATATCAATTAAAGCTATGGCTGTAAATATTTTTGACTTTTGTTTCAACTTCTTTGCTACACAATGATTTATTTCCATTGTCTGCATAAGACATAGTTGAAGGAGATGGTTTAAGGAAAATGGTAAATGTGTTCTTTTACTAAAAGGGATTAGGACACAGACTAGATCCCTTTACCGAGTTTGTCCTGTGGGCAGAGTGTCCTGGAACTGGAGCCTAGCAGAATTGTCACCCAAGAGACCAGAGAGACTTCATCCAGCAACTGATAAGAGCAGATACAGAGTATCCACAGCTAAACTTTCAGTGGAGCTTGGGAAGTCCTGTCTAGGAGGGGGAGAAAGAATTGGGGAAACTTGATGGGTTGGCCCACAGGATCAATTGACTAGGATTCATGAAGGTTCCTAATGATCAGAGATCCTGTATGGGTCTGACCTGGGTCCTCTGCATAGATGTTATGACTGAATATCATGGTGTTCTTGGGCAATTCCTAACCATGAAATAGTGGGTTGTCTCTGACTTTTGGCCTTCTTGTGGGACCTTTTTGCTGATGTTGGGTTTCTTTGTCAAACTTTGATGTAATGGGATGGACCTGTTCTTACTGTGGCTTGTTATGCCCTGCTTGGTTGATGTCCTTGGGGAAAACCTGGCCTGGTCTTTTCTGAAGGGGGATGAAGATGGTGGTAGATCTGCAGGAAATGGAGGGGTCTGCATGGAGGGGAAGGAGGAGAAACTATGGTCGGGATGTAATGTATGGGAAATAAACAAAAATGTATAAACAAACAAATAAAAAAAATTCTCTTTATAGACAGCTTTCATGTGAGATTTTAATTGCTAGGATTCAGAGCATGCCCTCAGAACATTTTTTTTTTTTTAAACTTCTGTACTCTAGGGTAGTAGGGTGATTGCAGAGAAGACAAAATACAAAATGTCACAGAATTAAAGAATGGGAGCTAGGATGCAGACTTGCATCACCAATTGTACACCAAAGTCTAGTACTCAGTATCCATCATGACACAAACAGCTGTGATCAATGAGATGCTAAAGACATCCAGGGCACAGATGTTGTAATTGCTGTGAACTATATAACTTGGACAATATAGTTTACTTCTTCCAAAGGGAGATGCAATTCCATTATTTACAGTCACAGTTTTTTTTTTAATGACTCAAAGGCTTTTTATTAATTGGAGTGGCACAAACAGACATACTCAGACACATGTATGTACAAAATTTTCTTTTAAAAATGTTAAGACTTACATTCTCTCAATGAGATGAGAAAATGCTTTGAATTTCTTTGACTTTAGATGTAGACAAGGAAGCATAAGTCATTTGGAATGCACTGCTTCAAACCACAAACATCACAATTTGATTTCAAGTATCAAGCAAAGAGGAGAATTGCAAAATGATTTTGACTCCATTGTTAAGTTCGCTCTCTCGCTCTCTTCCCTCTCTCCTTTCCTTTCCTTCCTCCCTCCTTCTCTCCTTCCCCCTTATCTTTCCTTTATCCTTTAAAAAAACTCATCTTATTCATCAAAAATCAATTTGAAGCATTTTTTTTTCACTAAATAACAAATGGCTTTTCTGGGTCAAACATGTCCTTATAGTTAATGATACCTTAGCTGAAAGGTTGCATAACAAAGGCCTACAGAGCACTCACTAACTGCCAACTAATGTCCACTTCATCAGTCAACACTGTTTAAAAAGTGCAAGACATATTCCAAGCCCTCCATGGAGACCTGCACACCCAAATCATATGATAAAAACACACTTCTGTGAAGGCAAAACTCTGAGGCTTCTCTGTGCTATCACATCAGTCAATATTCTAGAAGACAAACACCATAGCACCCCTTTGTTCTACTACTCAACAGAAGGACCTTGCCTCAGCAGACAAAGCTCCCCCTTGGCTGGGACAGTCAACAACGAGTCCTATGGAGAGATTTAAGGAGGTACTTCAAGGGGGAGCTGCTGAATTAAGTACTGTACTAGATCAGGGACCAAATTCTTATCTCTTTAGGTTAGTGCAGACCACCTACAAATGTCAGAAAATGTTAAATTCTGTTGCTGGCATCTTAAGTTCCTTAACTAGACTCCTTTCTTCACTGTATTTTGTAATCACTTATAAGATACATCTACAATCAGTTCCAAACTCCTTCATAACATTTTGGAGCCTTCCTGACAATAATAGATCTATTAAAAATTTAGAGCTATAATACAAGACATGGTGAAGTGAAGATCATCATTATGTACCCAAATCTGTGTCAGTCATTCATTTTTAATATCCCTAAAGATTTTAGTACATAAAAAAATCAGTAAAACACATGTTGGTTATAAACCATACACCGGCACTATCTCATGGGTACAAGTTTTCTCCGAGGTTTCAAGGGATAATAGTTTTATCTTCACAGTTATTTCACTCTTGGAATATTAGTCATGTGACACATATTTCTAGCAGGACACTAACCAGAAGTCATACTTAGTACTGACACAGACAGTACCAGATACCTAGTTTCTTGACCTCAATCTACCCATTTGGTCCCATGATCCCAAATGGAAAGCTAATATCACAGAGAAGACTGAAGGGTATTTTATCTATTTTAAATGTTACTCCACTTCCGCTTAAAGCTTCTGTAAGCTCTTTGGTAAGTGACTAGGGTAAAAGCCACCCTCTCAGGAAAAAAAAAAGTCACAATATTTTCAGCATGGTGCATGACGCCTTGAAGAAACAAGCATGATTTTGAGCCATGGGAGGAGTCCATTGGTTCATAGGTCCCACTACTGATGAATAAAAATAGCTTGGTCAGCAAACATATCCTGGAAGACTCTTTGCCTTCAGCAATGCAGTTCAAAGACAAATTGTTCTACTTCAAAGAATTTGAGGATTTACAGGATGAATCTCAACAGAACATGCAAGAAGCCTTTTCTCCCTCTGGTCCTACTGCACTGAATAAACGAGTAAACACTTCTTGGTAAGTATCTCCGGTAGAATCACAGGAATGAGCCTGGGTCTTTGATATCATCAATAAAAGCACTAGGTTTTTATCTGTAGTGTAGGCAGGAGGTTGGGAATCTGATGTATATGGAGAGCTGCTTTCATAGCAGTAAGTTACATTTGTATCCCACAACATACCTGTGAATTTCAGTCCTTTCTGAACTCCTCTGTACCTCTGCTCCAAACTAAAAAGGAGAATGTAGTCAAATAAAATCAGGCTCTGACTCACTTGCTCAGAGCATTAGACTTGTAGAGCTGTGGGATGGAGCCATAGAGATCATGGGAAAACCAAGAACTTGCAAGTAATTCTCATCTCTAGACTTTAATGGAGTATGAACACTGATTGGAGATGCTGAAATTGTTGTTATAGTTGGTGATAGAGACCATTTTGCTATATACTGGTCTTGACTCTTTATGTCTTATATAAAATATCAGCCATTTGAATCTACTCTCTCTCATATTATTATATGACCACAGACTTCTATGTATACACATTCTTCCTGAGGAGAATTTTCTTTCACAGTTTTAGCCCATCTATTTTAACTGGGTTAAACAAACTGTGGTACAAAATTTGGCTAGTGATTATAATTTAAATAAATAATTAACAGTCAACCTGATTATTAAGCCTCTCACAAATAACTTCTTTAAGGTTTTATTTGACTTTTAATTAAGTGGACATTTTTATCTTTGTATGAACATGCACATATGAGTGCAGGTGTCTACAGAGGCCATAAATATTGCAAGCCCCTAGAACAGGAGTTACAGACAATTGTGAACTGTGTGGCAAGGTGATGGTAATGGATCAACGGTCCTCTGCAAGGGTAGGACATGGTCCTAACCACTGAACTTTCTCTCCACAAGTAACTCTTTGCCTTTTAACAAGACAAGGTTATAGTAATCGTTAACATAATTAAGTTGAGTTACAATACAAACCAGGCCTTTCTCTAGATTTAAGTTTTAAGAACTACATATATGTAATACAAATTTTATACTACATATATACATAAATGTATATGCATATACATATATGTCCTTTAGAACTAGAAATTTAAATGTGTTTAGATTTCAAGTGAAATTTACTTCTAACTAACTTAAGCAATTATAGAGATCTCCTAAAATCAATCTTCTCCAGAAGGTTGTATTTGAAATGGTATGTGATATAAATACAGTTTAGTCTCAAACATTTCCATATAATTCTGATGATAAAGTGATTCATGGGCATACAAAATCTCAAATTAATATTCAGTGACTTTAATGAATCTTGATTTTTTTTTTAGAGAAAGAAGATTAAAAACACACTGCAAAGTTATTTATATTAGCAACATTTTAACAAAACCATATTTTCTGATTAGGAAACTGATTTGATCTTAAAATCTCTATTTTCTTAAGTATTTCAAATTAAGATTGTATTGAAGCCATTATCATTGTAAAGTTAAAATCTTATACTTCTCAATAATAAATCCATATGGAATTGAAGCTGGAATACAAATAAAGAGACAAAGATCTTGAGTTGTTATCTCAAAGTATATAGTAGAGTTGTGACAGTAAACAGATTTATCTTTTTAGAAATGATGGAACATTAAATATCCATTTGGTTTATGGAAGTGAATAACAGAATAGGTCTATGGACTCCCTTCTGAAAATAAAAACATGATAAAGAGATATAGCATTTAATATACCAAAGGGTCTCCAGTGGTTCAACAAATGCATGCTGCACATTGTGTTACTGTCCTAAGTGACTTGAGAAATAGATACTCTGAATTAACAGCTCTGAATAAAACAGGGAGATGTGCATTCATGGGGAAAATCTTCACTAGTTTACTTGTTACCGTTGTGGGGGATATAATAGTGGAGTTTCTGTGATTTTAAGCAAGAGCTTCCAAACTCCAACCACAAAGGCACCCAACAGATCCCAAAGCTCAGATATAAGCTAAAAATCCCTCCACACACAGAAGGCTAGAAAGCCAAACATAGTTAAAGTTTCCACAGTCATAAGTCAACTACAAATAGCTAACATATTATCACTTACTGTGTGCAAAACACTGGTTGCATCATTCACCCATATCATTCCACTGAAGTCTTCCAACACACAAGATAAAGCCAGTACAAAAATTCCTGTTTGTAGAGGACGAAACTAAGGTCCAAAGAGCAAAGCTCTACCAAAGCCAGAATTCTGTCTTGGAATTGTCTGCACACAAGCTAAAGTCTCTCTTTCTACCTTGAGAGATTGAGCAAGAATGTAACAAAGTATTCATATAGGCTTTAAGTGGAGAAATTCTCAAAAGCCAAAGGGATTTTTGATGCTATTTATGGAGTAAAAATATAGAAGCAGTTGAATTTGTTTGGAAACTAGACAACTAAAAACCTGTGTAGACCTGACAGTCTATAGACATCTCTATAATGTCTCTCCTCATTCTCTCTTAGTACAAGGTAGCCTTTCAAAGAAGTTTCCAGTATCTACATATTCTATCCCTTGTATAGTGTGACTGACATAATTTAAACACGAATCTTTAATTTATTTATTTCAGGCTCAGTCTTTCACACTTCTAGGCCTATGTCATCAATTTGACCTGATCTGGCACATTCATCATCTGGACTGCTTTCATTTATTTAAAAAGTGTATATAGCAGATTGCAGGGGGCCATTCAGTAGAGAGGAGTTTTAGTGAAAAATTATACTATAAAAAGCCTAGTTATGGAACATGGTCATTATTGAAGGAATCTTTCATGTTTTAGGGAAAAAAGTGAAAGATCTTTTTGTCATCAGTTATCATAATTGTCAATTGTTGAACTACCTATCCCTTTTTTTATTAATTTATAGAATTTAATGAAAACTAAAAACTCCATATTCAAATCAAAGGAAAAGAATAATTAAAGTAGTTGTAAGAGGAAGTTTATGGCATTATTTACCTACATTCAAAAACTTGAGAGATCTCAAATTAATAGCTTAACAGTGCACATGAAAACCTTAAAAAAAGAACAATTAAGAATGTGGATGAAAAGAGATAGTACATATCAGGATAGAAATTAATGATACAGAAATGAAAAAAATAAAAAAAATAGTGAAATGAATTTTTTGAGAGGCAATTTTAAATATGATTATCCTTGTGTTAAGTCTGTCAACAATAATAATTCAAATAATTTTAGTATTTCATTATTCTTTTCATAAACTGAGTGGTCTTTATTTTTACCTCAGATTCTTATTTCACTATTATTTGGATCAGAATTACTAAATTATATAAACCTTTTAAAAGAAAACAAATAAGTTTCATATCAAGAAACTGCCTTCTATATATCAATCTACTCATCCACCTAAAATAACATTTTTCCTTATAATGGAATTTCAATTCCATGTTTTTATATTTTTTAAGGGCAATGTCCACCTCTAATGAAACCTCCCAAACATAGTCACAGACGTCAATCTTCACATACTTTCCATCTCTTGGGCTCCTTTTTGTGATATGGTTTGAATACACCCTTTGTCTGGAGAAATTATAAAGATGACTCAAAGACAAGCTGGATGCAGTGTCTTGAAGAACATGTGTTCTTCTATTTTTGTACTTTCAAGAAAGAGACAAAAAGGTCTGTGTTGTAGAATATTTATTTACCTATGCAAATATGTCTCACATTTGTTTAACCATGCAAAGATTTGTAGCATTTAACTATGTAAAGCTGTGTTGCCTTTGTTGAATTATGTAAAGGTATGTTGTTGTTTTACCTTGCCTGATTAAGGCACCTGATTGTTCTAATAAAAAGTTGAACATCAATAGAGAGGAAGTAGGTAGAGGTGGGACTTCTGGGCAGGAAGAATAAGTAGGAGAAAGAATTCAGTCTCAGAAAAAAAGAAAGAAAAGCAAATGCCAGGGAAACACCAGGGGTCATCCAGACACACAAGGAGGAAGCAGGACAATATAAATACAGAACAAAAGTAAGGTAAAATGCCTGGAGGCAAATCACAAATCAGTATGAACAGGTTGAAATTAAATTAAAAGAGCTGGTGGGACAAGCCCAAACTAAGGCCAGGCATTCATGATTAATAGTAAGTCTCTGTGTCTTTATTTGGAAGCTGGCTGGTAGCCCCAAAATTTTTTCAACTACAGATTTGCATCTTTACTCTGGTTAGATGTGATAGGAGATTAACATAAGAAATGAATAGTGAGGTGAAGGACCAGCCTTACTATTGTTCATTGTAGTTGTAGGAGTCCATATTCCACTTATCCAAAGATTTCTCTCTTTTGTTCTCTGTCTACATTGCCTTTCTGAAAAGAACAACCTCAGGGATCGATTGGGGGGTGGGGAAGGAGAGGGAACCAGAAAGCATAAAACAAAAATGTAATTGCTTGCCTATCAGTCCCACTATCATAATTACTTTCAAACTCTGACATGGGTTGAATCAGATGAACATCAAAATCAATTTTTTTCAGTTGACAATAAGTGCATTCTTGGCTTATAAATTAAAATGTCACCGCAGGAGCACAAAGGGATGCCACTTCTGAGTTCCCCAGTATATTGTGCTGAAAAACATCCTACTTCCTTCCACATCCCCTTCATGGCTTTCTGGCTACAGACTGCTTTAGCCTCGAACTACAATCATTGCAGTATGTTTGCTCAGCAATCATGTCAATACAGAGGATTCCTAACACTCTTCTGTTCCATGTGGAGAAGCCATTCCTACATCACTAGGAATCTTAACATGAAGAACCACCACTAAATTGGGAAGGATGTATTTGGTATGTCAGTACCCAACTGTACCTTCACTCATTCACCTGGTCCCTACAGTGGTAGACCTGGCACCTGAAACTCTAACTTCCAGCAGAAATATAAAGTTGGCCTATTCAAACAATTCCTGGAAGATTCAATTGCTAGTTATTTTATTTATAAATAAATGAGACAAATTACTTTAGTCAAACTACTTGATTTTATCTATCTTGAACAAAATACTACTGCAGATGAGAAAAAACATTTATCTGATGTTAACCAACTTCATATGCTAGTACTCTAATTTGAATTTGAATAACATTGGGAAACTACCAGTGGGTTTGGTATGCTTGTGAAGGTTGTGTAGGGCATCTTGATATCACTGGAGTAAAAAAAATACACCCATGTGCATGTGCGTGTGTTGTCTTGGAGTCATTTCAACATATGACTTATTAAAATTCATCAAAGGCAAAGATAGATCTAGAGCATCAATTAGCTCACATTGCTTGAATACACGATACATGGCATGTAGCATCCTCATGTGCATTAAAGCCTATCTCAAATTAAAGGGTGTGTAAAGATAAGTACATGGAGAAACTCTTCTTCCATACACTCTCACCTCCAAGAAGTTCCTCCTCACAGGAGGCAGACGCGTGAAGCAAACTGACAATGAAAGGAAAGCTCTGAAACCATGAGTTGAAACAATCCTTCCTTTCTTAAGTTGCTTGTATAATGTATTTCATCATAGTGATGAGAAACAACAAGCAATTAGAAAGTTGGTAATGAGAGCATGGTGGGGCTGAACCGCAGAATGGGGGTTCAAACTGCACTCTATGCATGTTGTGGCATCTGCCTGCAAAGTCCTCTTCTGTCTGCCTACCAACTCCTACTGTGTAACAAGATTTGATACCAATGAATGGCATGGCTGAATATAGGAGACACTCAGGAAATATACTGGTGAGCACATTTATTCTAACATGGAAGTATCAGATAGAATATGCTTGGCCAGTGCTCAACTCGTGTGACACCTTTGATAAGACCACTAAGAAGCCAGCAAGCAGCTTCTGCATTTTTAATTGTGCCCAAACCTGAAGAAATTAGTGCTGACAAGGCCCCTAGCCAGGGGTCCTAGGCAATAGATTAAATGTGATTATTTTCTATATGAGAAGACATGGTACTTGCTGCCAACCGATCAAAGAAATTCAGCTCAGGAATAGGCTTAGTGAGAAATGAGTTCTCTCAGGGGTGTCAGATCATTCATTGATACACAGAATACAGGCTGCCATTGGCATGATTCATTAGTCACATCACATGGTGTTATATTGCTCTTCCACTCACTGGTCAAATGGAGAGGCAGCCAAAATCTTCAGAGAAAGTTTCATTCCCAGAAGCAGAGAAGGAAATCACAACACACAGCCACAATGAAGTAGACTCTGCATATCAATTACTAGCTGAACATATTAATAATATGGGCACCAGAGAATTTGTTCTAGAATATTTTGGGGCAAACTTTAAAAAAAAAACATGCCTGAAACATTAAAAAATAGAACAAGTGTCCAAAAATAAGGCATGGATTCAATAAGGTTGAATGAAGGGAAGCACATAACTGGATAGATGTATAGAAACATGAACCTATATGTTTAATAACTGACCAATTTTGTGCTGTTCTGAAAGCAATATTTACATATAACACTACAATGGAAGCATCTTGATATGCAAATGTTCATATTTGCAATTATTATGAAAATATAACAAAAAGACCAAAAAATACTTCTGTTAATACTTGAAGTGTTTATAATTCTTTAAAATAATTGGGGAACTAATTAATAAAAGCAGTTCTATCTTCTTTCTTGGTCATGCAAACTACATGGTCTCATACCACAAGAGAATGAGTTCTTGCCCAGAAGAACCCTGTCTTGAGCTCCCAGGTTTTACAGATATAGTTTCCTCATACAATTAACATTAATAAGTAGTAGATATTTACCTTACATTATGATATTTATGAATAATATAATAATTATGAGTAATATGCTGCTCTGAAAGAGGAGGCATCCAGTATGTCAATAACCTGTTATGAAACATGCTTGGGTATTAGTAAGTATTCTTCATTGTATTGGTCCTTTTTACAGCAGCACCAACCAGTATGTTCAACTTAATGCTGAAGGCTGCATGTGACTTGGGATATCTACGAGTGTGGCTTGATATGTTTATAGATCATAACACCATACTACAATATTAAAACGGTGGAAATTCCCAAAGGAAACATCATCAAATTTAGAAGAGTTCTTGAGTGAAAAAAAATCAACCAAATTAATGTAAGGCACGTACTGTAGGAGGTGGAATATAAAAATCATCCATCAGAAATTTGAAAAGGTATTCTATTTAAATAGAATTGGGAATAATTTTGAGCATATTATCAAACAATTTTGGAATACTGGCAGAGTTGGCAGGATTTTGTAGGAGCTTCCAGAAGAATGTTTGGGGCACTTTACTTCTCAACCTATCGGCTCACTCATAGGACTTTTCTCTACCGTCTACAAAACCCTTTGACATGTGGAAGCTGAGCTCCTAATCCAGCTGTAAATAATCTGATATTTTGTACAAGTTTGCCCAAATGTCAAATAGAATGCATGGTTGTTCTATTCCACTTGACAAATAATAAAATAGAAACATTAAAAAGAACAAAAGGAAATCGCTTATTTTATATGATATGATGTTTAATGTGTAGGTGTGTGTGTATGAGAGAGAGAGAGAGAGAGAGAGAGAGAGAGAGAGAGAGAGAGAGAGAGAGAGAGAGAGAGAGAGAGAGAGAATGTGTGAACACTACAGGAAGTTGCTTGCAGAATGAATGATCAGAGGATAAAGCCAAGTTATGACACATTAAACTTAAAATCAGAGTTTTAGTACCATCACAGAAAACAAAACAGTGTAAAGTTTTAAAATTGTGACAGTATAAAATGCCAAGGAAAACAGTTTAGAATTCTAGACTAGGAATGAGTTAGTAGAGAAAATAGGATAGAAATAGCTCGGTAACTCATCTATATAGGTGTGTGTTTACATGTTTTTATCACTGTAGAGCAGGACATAAAAACACATGCCTATTTACTCTCCTGCAAATCACAGTGGGCATCATCATGAGGTTTTCCAAAAAGTATCCAAAAAAGTATATAAAGAAAGAATCTATAAGTGATGCTTAAAACTCAGAGAGAAAGGAAGAAATGGAGCATAGAACAGAAAAAAGACAGAGGCATCTTTTAGGTATAGCTTCAATGGATTCCTGCCCCTGATAATGCCGCCCTGCTCCAGTTCTGAAGACAGGCATCCAGCAAGATCAAACAGTGGAACAGCCCCTCCATTCTCTTCAGATCTCTGTGCCTTAACATCTGGGCTAGTATTTACTAGGTAATTATTTCTCTCTATGATTAAATGTTTTCTCTTTCCATAGAGTTGACTTTCCACTGAGTCACCCTCTATGGAAAACCATTTTTTCAGTGGATTCCACTTTCAGTTTCTTGATTTCACTTGAAAACAAAACAAAACAAAACACCTAGAAGATTATAAAAATGGCTACAGTTTCTATTGAAGAAACAAGGTTAAAATTAGGGTGGATTTTCCATGATTAAATATTTTGAGAACTAAGGATAGACCATGCCTCCAAATTACATCCCTACAAGTCACCTAAGACTATGCTGACTTCTAAAATTTCTTTCTTTAACTAAAAAAAAAAAAAATCTAAGTTTTTTTTTCAATCAGGTAAATTATTAATCAGCAACAACATATTTACAAGATTGTTAATATTAAATCATATAAATCATCTAAGAAAAGTGAAGGACAATTTATGTGAAAATGGGGACTCAAATCTTCTTCCTGACTGCTGTAACTACAGTATGAATATCTGTGACTTGATCCAAAATTATATATTGATGGCTAATTACCAACAGAATGAAATTACAAAGAAGGTCTATTTAAAGAGTAGGCTTGTGAGAATGGAGTCCTAGTGAATGTATACTATAAAAGATATATAATATATATATATACATATATATATATAACACAATATATAATATATAACACAATCCATGCTCTGGAAAGAGGTTATCAAATCTATATTGCCTTGATTTTCCGTTTTCACACATCCCCAGAATTGTAAGAAACAAAAAGCTATGGCTTAAAAAGCACTTGTCTCTGGATATACTTGATAATGCCAGGGCTGCATCCCTATAAAGACTGGTGATAATGAAATGGCACAAGGCGGCAACTGCAGATCGTTGGGTCTTTGTGCTAGATATTCCACTAAAGCAATATAGGGCTTCCCACATTTTGTGCTCATTGAACTTAAATATTTATTTCTGCTCTCAGTTCTTCCTTTACCAACAGGAAAATGGACTGCCTGAGAAGCTAAGTAAAATTAAGATGCTGAATGTAGTAAGTGATAAATATAGCTATTTGGTCTACCTGACATTAGAATATCAATTCTCAGCTCACTAGCAATGTTGTCTTCTCTTTGGGACTATGGAAGAGGATATTAAACTGGGCATTTGATTCCTAAGTGTCATATACTAGGAAAACTGTCTTATAGTATCTTTAACATTCCACAAAATCAACATCTGCACTGCCTTCCTTTCTTTCTGTAGCTACCTGAATATACAAAAAGAACACCCTGTGAATTGGATTATGTAAAATTCCAATTCAATCAGTGATCAGGAGAAAGCGAATATATTAATTTTCTTTCAAGGAGTGAAATGCCAGAATTTGGTTGATTTAGTAGTGTTAGCAATTTTCCCACTGTTAAGTTTTATGAAGTAACCCAGACTAATTCCTCTGGAGTATGGTTGAAGTCAGAATTACGATGTACTGAGTTACAAAGCTCTGTGAAGGCCTCTGCCTAACCTTGTTTCCAATATGAAATCAATGTTTCCCTGAACACCTCACACAAACTAATTTAGGATGTGAACTATTGATATATTAGATTTATGCAGCCACATAAGAATGACTGCCATAAATATAGCTGATACCAAATGCAGGGGCAAGGTCAACAACAAGCTGAAGTTTCCTTCAAGTTCACGGTGTCAAAGTTTCTCTAAAGTACATGAAATTCCATATGAAGTACTATCTTCCTTTACAGTCAGACGTCTAGTCCACATGAAGAGCTGACAGGTATTCTATTGTAGACCAGTAGATTCAGTCATTTTAATCATATACACAGGACCTGGAATACTGCTCCATGGTAAAGTGCTTTTCTAGAATGCACAGTGTTTTGGTGCTATCCTTATCACAGACATATCAAAGTATAAATCATTTGATTCAGGATTGGAAAGTTATATCTTAGTTGTGAAGCATTCTAGTGCAATGTATCTCTGCAGATGGTAGCCCACTCATTGTTGCTCACACTCCCATGGTCTAATACAGAGCTTCTCAACATTCCTAATGCTGTGATCCCTTAATACAGTTCTTAATGTTGTGCTGTCTCACAATCATAAAATTATTTTCATTGCTACTCCATAACTATAATTTTGTTGTTGCTAGAAACATAATATACTTTTGAAGTTAGAGATTTGCCAAAGGGGCTGTGACTCTCAGGTTGAGAACCAGAATTTGGAATGTTATAAGTATTTGAAGAACAATTTTCTACATTTTAAGGAAGAATGTACTTCATAGCCAGACAGGTAAGGTATAATTGTGTTAAGCATATCATGATGTTCACCACACCATTAGATATAGACCATCTCTGGTGCAGAATGTTTTGATTTGAGAGATTTCAAATTTAGGAGTGAAATTAAAACACACTCAGAAGAAACCATTCTTCGAAGTTTGAAGTTTTGTATTTTTTTTCCCACCTAGTGATACAGAGAATAACACATCTCTGCAGTGCTGGGCAGTTGCAGTGAGACAATCCACAGTCTGCCATACCATCACAAGGGAGAAGAGATTTTGCAGTATGGACTGCTGCTGAGCTATGGTAGTAAGTAGGTTGGATGTACTACATAAATTTTAAACACTTCCAGCAGTTATTGGTTGGGACCATAGAGTTTCATAAGTTACTATCTACCTATAATATAAGAAAAGCAGCTGAAGACATGGGTGGTGAAATATTTCTACGTGTCCGTCAAATGCTAAAGTCAACAAGTATTTGAAACTATATTAAATGCTCATTTAATTGGAATTCTATTACATTATAAGTGACATCACTATCCTTTGATTGTCAAATTAATACAAGTCTGGCATGAAGACATGTCTATATGGCAGTATAGTCATAAAAATCTGCAACGCCTCTTTGTAATTTTTATGACACTACCTAGAAGTCAGTTTAGTTTACTAATCTGACAAATAGTTAAGTCTCAGTCAATCACAACCGGGGAGCTTCAGTCAATCCTATCACTCAACTCTTCAAAACACGTTAAAATAAACAAAATACTCCTTTCCATTCTGAAAATGATTCTTTATCTTGAGCCAAAATTTTATTTCAGAAGTATCCATTTTCACTTAATACTGATAGTCTAACTTGTTTAGTAAATTAAATATCACATTAGAAATCTAACTTTAAATCCTTATTTTTGAATGCCACATGAAAAATAACCTGTGCCATTAGAAATAAAAATATGGCTTCCTTGAGGAAGATTTTCTATTCAACAATCTGAAAGATGGTATCATTTCATTGCTTTGAATAAGGGATTATGGATATATGCTGTGTGTTGTCTATTTACTCTGAACATCTCTAGAATCAGTGATTTAGAAAAAAAATAATTTTCATGCTGATGGACATTTAAAAATTTTTATTTCTTAATTTATTTATTTAGTGTGGGATATGTGTGTACATATGTATGTATGTATGTATGTGCATGTAGTGGGGGCTGCATGTACCCATGAGTGAGCCCATGGAAGTCAACCTAATCTTCCTCCTCCATTGCTTGCCACCTTAGCTTTAGAGTCAGGTCCCTTGCTAAACTGGGAGCTCCAGTTCTTCACAGCAAGCCCCAGATGTCATTATCCAGGAGGACTGGGTTTATAGGGGTCAGCCACCATGCCTAAGTTTTAGGTACATGTACAAGAGATCCAAACTCAGGTCTTCATGCTTATACTGTAAGCATTTACCCACTGTGCTATTTCCCTAAGATCCTTGGTACGAATAGCAGGGACATAGCATAATAGTGACTGGCAGGGTCTAAAAGTATGCAATTTCAATAATGAAGAGGTGTCAGAAGCCTACTTGAAGGCATCAGCTTTTTAAGCCTCAGCTTTTTTGGTCAATGAATGTTTATTACCTGATGCTCAGTATCAAGTTCTGATTTGTAGATTAAATCACCCCTTTAATTTCTTGGTCTTAAGGAAAACCTAAACTCTAGCTGGTTTAGGCCATACTTCAGCAGATTTAATGTTACCACTATTTGAAGATGTTTCATTCACACTTGTTCTTTTCTCCCTGTGCATGGCTGTTTCTCCAAGAGCAGGCTTCTGCAGCTCAGAGTATTGAAGAGAGCAAGAGGCTTTGGGAAAAACAATATTTTAAGACAGATGGTTATAATTTCTCTCTCCATAGATGAGAAAGCCAAAATTTTAAGAGGTTTTTCTGGGCAACAATAATTTTTCAAGTATGCAGTCAACTATTGATAGGTGAAAAAAATTGATGTGTGTGTGTGTGTGTGTGTGTGTGTGTGTGTGTGTGTGTTGAGTTAATTAAATACTTTAAAAGTTTCTTCCAGTATTCTTGTGGATAAGATCAATTCATTTTGTAACTTACCCCACCCCTCTGGATTTTTCACATGCGATTTGACCTTTGCTGAGGCCAACTCATACATTTGAAGATACTTCATGTGTATTTGGCTCAATCTTTATCATTCTATAGCAAATAATGGCTAAAAACAGGCAATAGCAAGTCAACCTAATGACTTCAAATCAAGGAATTCTGTTACCTACTGTCCCATACTGATGTCTTCCTAAATTCTTGAGGAAAACACACACACACACTACAAAGACACACAGACACACACACACACACACACACACACACACACACACACACACACACACGCACACAGAGCAAACTTTCTCAATGTCAGATATGATCACATTCTATTGTAATGGAGTATATATGTTTAAAGTAGAGAAAGCTATGCTTCTTGTTTCTTAATGACTTGATGAGGCATTGTATTCTGGCAATATCAAAAATTAACATGGTTATCTTCACTTTTACCTCATAATTCTTTTCTCATGACAGGATGGTATGTCATAGGAGCCAAAGCATGTAGACTCTAAAGAGTTGGAAATGACTTCAGAAATCATCCCATCTATTCCTTCAGCATATATGTGAACACACTAGAAATTTGAAAAGTTACACTCAGTATCATGTTACAAGTTAAAGCAGAGCTAGATAAAGACTCAGGAGTACTGACTTCTAGGTCAGCAATCTTCCTGTGACATCATACTGTCTCTATTTGGATCCAGACAGATGAAATTGAATGCTTTGAAGAATTTTTAAATCAGGATACAAATATATACATATGTTTGAGAATAAAATAAGAGATTGAAAAAAAAAAAAAAGAGCAGGGTTAATTAAATTTTGGAGCCAGGCACTATCCCTATGAATGTGGTCTGTCTATTTCAACACTTTCAGGAAATAAGATAGCATCTGACCCTACTGGGCTTTTCCATCATCAGATGGTGGTCATGCTGATAATTTTATGTCAGCTTGAATCACACTAGAGTTACTGGAGATATGGAAGCTTCAATTGAAAAACTGGAGGGGGGAAGCTTCCATTGAGAACATGTATGGATCAGAGTGTGTTACACACAAGCCATTAGGGCATTTTCTTAATTAGTGATTGATGTGGTCTTTTGTTGGTGGGGCCACCCCTGGGAAGGGGGTCTTGTGCTCTATAATAAAGCAGGCTGAGCAAATCATGAGAGATAATTGGTAAGCCGCACCCTTCTATGGTCTCTTCATAAGTTCCTGCCTCCAGATTCCTGTTATGGCTTCCTTCAGTGCTGGACTACAACATGGATGTGTAAGCCAAATAAACTCCATTTTCCACAATTTGCTTTTTGGTCACTGCAGCAACAGAAAGTCTAAGACAATGATGAAGAATTAAGGTGGTCAGACATCAATGCACCAACAAGACTAGACTCATTGAACCTCTTTCTGTGTTATTGTTTGTTACTTGTTTTGTTTGACTACCATTTGAAAATGATGCTCATAGGAAAATAAATAGCTCCTGCAAATACTAATTTGCAGATAGCTGCAGTGAATAATCTGTCTTATAGAAGTACACCGACTCAAACACTCTCCTGGAATGCAAATCTTTTCCACTAGTAGGACTTGGTAGTCAACAAACTTCAAATTCTGAAGGTGACCCTACACCTTGGTACACTAGGGCTCATATTGGTGTGGGATCTCAAAGCTAATACTTCTTGAAGGTAAATTTTATGTGAATCTGTAAACAAGGACTGTAGCAGAAGAACAAGACACATCTTGACCACTCACAACAGAAAGATCCTGGGAAGGCATTCTGAACTTTATTCTCTCTCTGGCTTGCGCTTTCAACTTCTCAGCCACAAAATTTTCATTTTTCAGATCTCCCAAATGAGCAAATACGGAGACTAAGCCAGAAATATGAATTTCTATCCCAGTTTCTCTAATATAAAACAGACACTCATAGGAAAGCCTTGACATTAGATGCAGGCATAGCGGAGTTCGCAGAGAAGACTTAGGAATTACTGAATACAATGACTTTCATAGGCATCCTCTGCTCACAAAACTTAACAGTGGACCTTTCTTCCATCGTCTATGCCCTAAAATGACTCTCATATCTGTCTGTTTTCTTTTTGCGCTGAAATATAAATAAAATTGGGGTGTTATGATATTCTTACACAAAATAAAAAATGAGATACTGCTCTTTTACCAAATTGAATATAGAAATAAAAGATTTAGAGTGGTTATAAATGATAAAATAAATGAAAGTGGCCTAGTTTTCAACTGTAGGATTTGAGAATGGCCATTCTACAAAGATAAACGCACACATTTTTATTGCTCTAAAATAAAGTTTAAACATGAAATCAAAATTCATATGGGACATAAGTTTTTTTTTTAAGTTTCACTTAAAATAGTAAGTATCTATCTGTCCTTAATGCAATGACTTGATTTCCGAACATTTATTTCCTGTCTTCTTCATTACTTCTAGCGCGTGAACTATGCACGAATCATAGTTGAGATTTAATCCTCCAAGGTTACAAGAAAATTGCTAGAAGACAAAAAGCATGGTAGACGGTGTTTTTTTTTTTTTTTTTTTTTTTTTTTAAATTGAGAGTCAACAGTAGAAAGGAATAGAAAAGAATTTATGGCAAAAAGAAGAAATATGTTCACTATTTTTCCCCTCTTAAAAAAAATGCTAGGAGGGTATTTCTAGACAAAGAAAAAAATAAGCCTTTCATCTGTCACTAAAATCCAAACAAAGCAAGGAGCTTTCACAATGTTGAAAAAAAAAAATCTAGGTTAGGTTCTAAGGAAAGAATTTCTCTCTCCTCTCTCTCTCCCTCCCTCCCTCCTTCCCCTCCTCATCTTTTTATTAGGTATATAAGAAATAATAGCCAACTTAGGCAACTGAATATAGCTTTCTAAGACATACATACAAAGCTCTATTCGGAAGACATTCATCAAACCCACAAAATTGACAGTGGATTTATTTTACTTTCATGTCTTTCCCCAAGACAGAGAGATTTGATGTCTTATCTAAGGCCCTTCCTGGTTATTCTAACATTTCACTTCATATATGTGTGTACATATATATATGTATATATATATATATATATATATATATATATATATATATATATATATAACAGATGTTAAATAATAACAGTGTCAAAGTCAGATACTGCTAAGAAGAGAACCATTGGCTCCACAGAAGTATTTAAGGACTCTGACTTTGCGCAATGAGAGATGTGCAATGCAATCGATAAGATAAAGTGGCTTGAAACACTATAACCTGTCCCCACAGGAGTAGGAAAATAGGTTTGCTTCTCAGGACCACTCAGTTTCACTCTATGCTTGTGTTGACTTAGCTACTATGACCTCCATTGAGCAGATCTGATTGCAGATAAACTCAAAAGGTAAGGTATTGATTAGATAGATGAAGATATTCCAAATAGAACAAGAGCAAAAGAGAGTCATGGATAAAGGCAGCCATGATCAGGGCCAGTTTTATAGTGGGATTTACTGGTGAGCATGCAAATATGTGGCTGTGGTTGAGGTTACCTGTTACTTTCTGGCTAAATAGTAAGACATTAATGAATCCTTATCTAGAGGTTTGTATAAGCTAAAGGACAATAGAAATAACTGACCTTACCTATTTCCTAATGTATATCATCCCAAAGTTGCCTAAGTTCTGCTGTACATGGGTTGAATTCCCACTTCCCCCCAGCCTACCCTAAATACTAATCAGCAAACAATGGTCTGAGTTTGTGCTAACCTTAAAGTCCTCTGTAGGCTCTACTTTTTAAGACTCTAACCACCTGCAAGGTCTGGGACATCTAAAGCCTTATTAGAATAACCAGGCAAAATGCTGCCACTGAAAAGTATGCACTCAGAGTGATTGTGTGTAACTCTTGACAACCCCCAAGGCAGGAGAAAGCATGCTGAACTCACAGATCATAGTCAGCTCTCAAAGTCATAGCTATTCAATTATTTATATAAATAATTTATCAACTAGTTACACAAGTTATGGTTCATTACAGAACAGATACTGAGTGGTCTCATAGACTACATTGCTACCAGGAAAATAGTTTGGTGCCTTAAATACAATTAATGTTAAATCAAGGGACAGACAAGTAGAACATAGGAGATAGTGCACCTCAACAACATGGTGAGGTGAAAAAGGGGCATTCCAAAATGGTGACATTTAATCTGGTGCCACAGAGCAATAGGACTATAACAAGATTGTTTCAAGTTAGGTAACTTAAAAACAGGGGTTTGCAAGATAGATAATTACAATTTATTGTTGTTTTATTGTGTGATCTGTTTATTTGCTGTGAATATGAGTCAAACTGCCATGGCCCTGTGAACAGGTGCCATCTAGCTGAGTATATACATGCCCAAAGCTTTATAGACAAATGTACAGACACACTTTCCCTTAACACATCCATTGTGCTTAGCATGAACAGCTAATAACCAGATCCCCATTGATTTCTTCTCATGTTGTTGGATGATTAATTTCTCAGGGGTTGGAAGAGACAGGACATTGCCATAGTTTGGCTAAGAATTTTTACGCATATTTCAAATATTCAGTTACATCAAAAGAAAACTTTCCTGAAGTAATTCCACAGGTTATAGCACATTTCCTTTTTCAATGAATATAAAAAAAATTTACCACACCCTTTCCAACCTGGAGTTGAAAGGTAAATTGAGCATCTACCAATGGCTTACTTTGCATTTAGCTGATTTTCTCTGTACTCTGTCATGATTGCTATGTGTGAACTCCAGCCTGCAGAATATTAATGGGGAAAACCACTTCCTTCCTTCTCTGGCAACCTATCTGACAATAGTTTAAAACAAAAGCAAATAAAAGAAATAACATGGGTTCTCGGTGTCTCTGTAACAATGCAGACACAGAGTTAGATACAAAGGGAAGTGAATCTGTATTAGACTTTTTCTCAAGTTCTCCCCTGGTTATTAGACATATGTGAGAAAGACATATGTCTTCCTAATCCAATGGCCTCTCACTCACTGTCCATAATTCAGCACTGTAGAGGAGGCAGGCAGCTCTTCACATGGCTATCAGAAAACGTAAGAATGATTGATAGTTTTTATGGAGGAAAATGGATAGTGTAAAAGCCTGAACGGACTGTCTCAGCTCTGTCCATTTCAGCCTTTAAAAATCCACATTCATGGCTTTTCCAGACCGACGGTTTTTGCTTAACAATTTTGATAAAATTAAAAATGTATTAAAAATAGAAACCACAGCATTCATTGGCTAAATGATGAACCTTATCACTTTGCAAAGACACAGTTGTTTTCTTTCATTTAGAATTTACAACAGTCCTAGGAGATAATCTCATGGAGATTGTTTGGCAAAGTAAATAGATTTTCCACAACTTGTAACAACATAAAAGTAAGAGGCATGATAGGCTGCCTGATATTGAATCAAGGGTTCATGTTCAGATCCATTGTGTAGTATCAAGAATGTAAGTAGGTGATATAAAGATTAAGCAATTGTTTACTCCTGAAATCAGTGACAATACATCATAGACAATTAGATCAGTCAGTTGAATTTTAACATGTCTATAGGCTGAGTTGCCCAAGTTCTGATTTGTAGTGGAATGTCACTAGATTTGTTCTTAAGAGAAGGAGGCATGGGTCAGAGCTGTATCATTTCTCAAGGAAATAAAATGGATTCCAAAATACCCTGAAGGAGAGAGCCACATTTTCTTAGTCTGTGATTCTTTTACCACACTATGCTCCCAGAGAAGTTGTGAAATATCTTTTAGTGTTTCTTTGCCACCTTCAATCCATTTCCTCCCCAGCCGCTCTCATAATTTCTAGAAATGAAATTTTATCATGTAACTGTCCATTTTAGAGGCTTTCAATGGACCCTCATTGTAGGAAAAATAAAATCCTAGTGGCAAAGTTCTCAGGGAACCAGTGTTCCATCTCCTCCACAGGACACTACAAATTCCCTGCCCTTTGGGTAGATACAAACACTCCTTTTCTGATTCAAGACCAACTCATAGAGAGCTTTGAAATCTCCAATCTTTCCTAGCAGAACTCAGCATTAAAACCAAATGACCTATTGTGTGCCTGAGAAGTGAGAGAGACAAAAGGCTGGGATCTTTCCTTTTCTACCTGCAGGTAGGGGAGCAAGGAAAGTATGAGTCCAAATCATGCTATTCCTAACTGCATAGCTGAAATCGGGAATGAGCAACTTACCAGGGGCTACTTTCCTATAGAAAACTGATTTTCTCTATTCTAACAGCCAATAGATGCCCATTTTTAAAAATGTATCTATATGTACCATTTAGGGATGAGGATGCTATAGTTATTAATTCTCTGCCCTCTCCCCAGGTCTGAGTCTCTTTATTAATTCCCATCCACTGCAAAGAAAAGTTTCTTTGATGTAAGTTGAGAGATCACTAATTTATAGGTATATAGCTTAGGTGTTAGAAGGCAGTTTGACACAATATTCATTTGTCAAAATAACAGCAGGAGCTTCTTTCCAGGGTCTATGCCCCCCCCCCCAGCCATGGGCTCTTACATGCATTTACAGTACCAAAAATGAGTATAATCCTTTGTACTGGGCCTTAAATCCAATTACAAAATAATTGGCTACTCCTATAACAACAAAGCCACTGCTTCACAAAATTAAAAACATTTTTGTACAATTAACTAAGGCAGCTAAATATCTATGACATAGACAACCAAAAAGTAACCTATCAAAGAAATGGGATGTCTTTTAAACACAAAGCAAAATTATTTATCCTTTGTTCTTTGTGGGAAGCTGGTTTAGCCCTGGAAATAAGATTGAGAGATGATTGAAAGATTCAAGAGTCTTCTATTACTGTTGACATGATTCATTAAGATGATGAAAAAAACATATTATTTGAGATGATTCCCTACCTCAAATTCTAGCTCCACTCTTGTTTCTGTGGGTAGTCAGAGAGTTGTGCAGAACAGCTTCTCAAGACTGATGGGATGGATAAATAACATTATATGCAGACAGTTTCTTTCCTAACTTTGTATTTTTGGGATTAGGGATGAACATATCACATCATATTGACAAATGAGACATGGAGATGGAATGTAGGATGCTAGAAGTGTTTTTCTATACCTAAGAAGTGAACACAGGAGGAAGGGAGAGGTCCTTGATGGTCTTTACCTAGGATCTGCTTGCTGAAGTTCCTATAGTTTCATATATAGAATTGATAGTCTAAAGAAATAGGCTTTAAGCATACACTACTAATAACATTTTTGTATATGGTTTTTACATCTGGACATGCTACTCTTAAGCTTAAAACATTGTCAAAGTATTGACTATTAAATTTCTTTAAAGCAAGATTATACCATAATGCTCACAAGTGCAGAAATTGCTTTATATGTGTGCATGTGTGCACACATATACACACACACACCCTACCACTCCACACCTTTTTGTTTGAGTCAGTTATAGCTTATCATTAATCTTTTACTCACTAGTAAATTTTTAAAAGAAATAAATAAAATATTACACTTATAAAAAGAATGGTAGAGCAACTTCTACAGCTCAAAAATTATTTGGCAATGAGTACAACTGTAAAAAAATTTCTTTGTGTTAAATGTTGAACTCTTCTGTTGAGTTAATTAATTGGTATCTTTAGTATTTATTGTTATGTATATTAATATTTAACTCATCCCATGATCAACATTGTAGAGAATCACAAGGCTGGTTTTGAGTTTTCTTCTAGGGCACTACAGTAGATAATAATGACTGTTAGCTTCATTCAATTGGAAAATGCCTAGTAGATCAGCACAACTCTGAGGATGTGTAGTGGTTTGAAAGAAAATGGATTCCAAAGGGAGTGGCACTACTAGAAGGTGTAGTTTTGTTAGAGTGGGTGTGGCTTTGTTGGAGGAAGTGTGTCACTGTGGAGCGGGCTTTGAGGATTCATATATACTCAAGCCACACTCAGTGTTTCTGATAACTTCTAACACCATGTCTGCCTGCATGCTGCCTTGCTTCCCACCATGATGATAATGAACTTAACCTCTGACTATAAGTGACCCATCACAATTAGATGTTTTTATATATGAGTTGCCTTGGTCATGGTGTCTCTTCACAGGAATAGAAACCGTAACAGTGTATCTGTATAAACATTTCCAGAGAGTTTAACTGAAGAGAAAACATTTGTCATATATATGGGTAATACCATCCTATAAACTCGGACCCAGATAGGACAAAATGTAAGGAAGGTAGATGCATACTGGCATGGGTATTCTCTGTCTGCTTCCTGGCTATTAACAATGAGCTATTTGTATGTTCTGCCTGCCATGATATAATAAAACTTCTGAAAACCATGAACCCAAATAAATTTTTGTTTCTGTATGTTGTTTTGGGTAAGTATTTTGTCACAGAGATGACAAGAGCTTAACTCCCATAGGAAACTTCTACTTGGATGGAGACAAAAATAGAGTTCAGGTAGAAGGCTCTAATTTCACCTCAGTTTCCATCATCTCCTTCCCAAAATGTAGATTGGATGAGCTCGTAAATCTGTATGACCTATACTTATTGTGTCTCATTGGAGACATAAATTCATAATAACAATTATTTTTGTCACTCCCATCTAACTTCTATTTACTGCGTAAAGAAGCTTGGTTACCAAGAGACAATATTATCTCATCTCCTCCTTGTGCGGCATATAATTTATTGAAATGAACATCTGGTAGAAAAAAATGTCTCTCATGATGTAACAATCTATTCACGAAGACAAGCACATAAACAAACTACCTGCAATGTAAATATTGGGAAGCAAAACTAGAGATTATTTATTCATTTTATTCACTATAAATTGACATCCAAAATTTAATTTGAAAAATTTCATTCTCCAAAAACTATTGAACTAGGCTCTGCTATTTACTGCTATGTTAATTAATTAAAATACTTAGTATCTTGGCTGGTATAAGTTTGAAATCAAAGGGGACCATTTACATGGAGAATAGGAAAACTCAAGAGAGAAAAAGGATCATGATCATACAGCACTCTGGGGTTCAAGAGTTGGAAAAGATGATCTGTCAAAGTGTAGCATATGAACCCCATGATAGGACCACCTACAGTATCTTCTTAAAAAATATATAAATAACAAACCATCCTCATTCTATTAAAGTGTTGTCAACTATAGACTTAAGTCATTATCATTTTTACCCTAAAATCTGTATGTTTAAGGAATGATAATGAACAATATTTTGATATCAAGATTGTTAATAAAATCACTGTTTCTAGGTATGTCACATTTTTGAAAACTACTGATTTCTTGTTTTCAGTTCAAAACATAAGTATGAAGTCTAGGGCTCAGGATATAATTTTTTGCTAGAATGTTTGTTGAGCATTCATGAAACTGTGGGATCAATTCAGGATTGCATAAAACTTAACACACCTATAATTATAGGTACACACTTATAATTCTAGCACTTGGGAGGTAGAGACAGAAGAATTTGATATTCATAGTCAACTTTGGCCACAGAGTTAGTTTGAGATTAGGCCAAGCTATAGAAAACCCTACAGAAAGAAAATTAACAGTTTCCAACACTGGCTCTGTCACACCAGAAAAATATAAATATCACAAAATGTTCCAGGTTATAGTTTATAATGCACAAATAAAAATATAATTAGGTAACAATAATGAGCCCAGTGGCAGGTATAGTTGTATGAAAAAAAAATGGCCCCCAAATGGAGTTGCAATATTGAGAGTTGTGGCCTTGTTGAAGGACGTGTATCACTGTGGGGGTGGGCTTTGTGGTCTCTTTGCTCAAGCTTCCCCCAGGGTGACTATCAGTCAACTTCCTATTGCCTGTAAGATTAGGACTCTTGGCTCCTCTGGCACCACATCTGTCTGCATATTGCCATGTTCCCCATCATGTTAATAATAGACTGAACCTCTGAAACTATAAGTGAACTGAAGACGCTTGGTCTAGTGGTTAAGATTCTGTGCCCTCACCATTGTGGCCCGGGTTTGATTCCCAGTCAGGGAACAAAAAAATAAAAAAATAAAAAAATAAAAATAAAGAGAGAGAGAATGAGAGAGAGAGAACAGGACCCTGGATAGGCGGCTTCCGACCTTATCGGCTGACACCTTAATCCCGCCACAGAACCATCCCAATTAAATGTGGTCTTTATAAGAGTTGCTGTAGTCATGTAATAAAAAACCCAAACTAAAATAGCAGGTTATCTCTTATCATTTTGAAAAATATGACTGAATTATTTTTTGCTTTTATTTATAGGCATTTGGGCTGATATAACAAAATATGGAAAATGTTCACAATCACCTATGCACAAATCATGCATTTTTTAATGGATGCCTTTTTCCTTCACTGCTCTTGTTTCATTCTAGAAAGATCCTGTCACATTGTATGTAAAATGATTAAAGGCTTCTTTATTGTAATGTACATAAATGAGAGGAAGGAAAAGATAAGGAGGAGAGACTCAGAAACATCTTTCATTACAAGGACTTAATTATTATTATAGTAAGACATGCAGCTTATGAATCCAGATTATCATGGGGCAATCATCTCTCAATTTAATTAAGGAGAGGAACAATGCTTTATACAACTCTAAAAGGCTGAAAATGAATTCTTCTATGGCTTTCTATGGCTGAAATGTTCAGTCTTTAAAGCAGGGGATGGAATGTCATCTTTTGGCCTAGCAATTGCAGAATTGCAATTATAAGCCAAAGCAATTAATTCCATATTGCTCAGTCTGCCACAATATATTGTAGATGGGTTAAATAAAATGGAGCAATAGTGACCACTTTATTGCATCAGATTGCTAGGTGAATGATGGAATATGATAATCTCAAAATTTGTGCTAAACTTGTGCACTGATATTTTATACAAACACTAATACAATAGTCTTCTCATGGCTAGAGATAACCTCCCTTTTTATAAAAATACACGTGAATATGCACATTCACCTATATGCAAATTATACATAGGTCCTGTTACTGCCGTCCTTTGGTTTGTTGTCTTTTTACTCCAGTATCTTCCATATACATCTTCTCATTAACATCATCTGTGTCTGATGGGAGCAGGGAATAAGATTCTGTTCCATGCTCACAGGATGGTACTTCAGGTTCCCCAAGACAATTGAGGGTTACCTTCTTATTTCTAGAGTCTAATTAAATTCCTCTTTCCCGATAAGCTAATATCTACATATCCTATGGGATAAATTTGGTTAATATTTCCTAACTTTCTAAAGGTGAGCTGATGAACTTTATCGAGACACATACTGTAACATTCTCAGCTAGCTCTTCTCCTGAATGCCAGGAAGCTAGCGTGCATGTAGATGTGGATATCAAGTGGGGCTGGAGTTTGACACAAATGCTGATCTAAACCGTCCATTCCAGTGCTTTAAATGCTCTATTAATACATGAATCATTCCAGAGGAAGCTTTCTGGCTTTGAAACAGGCCTCAGTTTCAGATGAAGTATTAAAATACTTTCATAAGAATGCTGCACAAGGATGTGACATATGGATTTAATTAATATTATGCTAAGCCTAGGATCATCAATTTTCACTGATGACATTAAGATGAAATCAATGTTGTAGGCCAAAAAAATATGCAATTTGACAAAAAGAGACAGAAGTTAGAAAACTGTTAAAATGAAATACATAATAAAAACTCCATGCTGGGACATTATATATGTGGCAGAACTAAAGACATATTGGCATAATTGTTGTTGGTGGTAATAAAATGTCACCAGAGTTAATGTTTATAATCATTACAAGGGAAGTCATGGCATATATCTAACAGTGGATAATTCAACATCTCATTATATTAAGTATGCTAGCATTTCTATTATTTTAGATGAAGGGACTTTGAAGTACTACTAGGTTTCATCATAGTTATGAAGACAATTCTAAATTTCCTTAGTTAACTGCTGAGTAGATAAGAAGACCATTAGTAAGGCCAACATTTCCTCACAGCCAAACAACAAAATAGTAGCCCATTGGCCAATACATGGCCCTATGATTTCTGGAGTAAAAAGTGACAATGATTTTAAGGAGGAAGGTGGAAAAAAATACAGTGAAGGAGCTATACTTGGTCATCTAAAAAGTATTAATATCTCCAAGTGTAGAATCTCTAAAGAAAAACCTAGAACATGATAGGTGTTCTGAACATCTGGATGCTGGTGTCCACTAATTAGCTAAGAGGATCACCTTCTTATTTCTAGAGTCTAATTAAATTCCTCTTTCTGTGTGAAAGTCTACAGATCTAATACAACCTTTTAAAAATCAAGAAAAGACCTTAAAGTTTAAGTTATATTTATTGTGTGTGTATGCATATATGTGTGCATGTGTATGTGTGTACATCTATCCCAAGTACACACATGGAATTCAGAGGACAACTTGTAGAAGTTCTCTCTCTTATGTGGATCCCAAGGATTAAATACACATTGTCAGGGTGAGCAGCAACTGCCTTTTCATGCTGAGCTACCGCAGATGCCTGGGGAAATATTTTTAGTGAATGTTTCAAGCTGTATACTGTAAGGCACTTAGGCTGAGCTTGGCCATGGTCTCCTAGAAACATTCATGGGGCTGGTATCTTTGTGATTAAGACATGATAAAACATACTTTATTTCACAACTTAATTTTAGACATTTCATTTTAAGTTGTAATGTAAAGTATTACATTAAAGTATGAAGGATCAGATCAATTAACACACTAGGGCATAATAACTGAGACACTACGAATACTAGCAAGGCAGACGTATTGATAGGGAAAAGAAGTATTGAAGTGTTAACTTCCCAAGGCCTAATGTCCATCAGCAAGACAGCCAAACTTCCAGTCTGTCCTGGAACAAGACACATCTATCAGTGGGTTCAGTCAGAACAGAAGAGGGTAAGCTGGTCAATTTGTTCATTGTTTTGCAATAACATATGTAAATTATGAAACTTTCAATATGGAATAACTTTTTTCTATAACTATGGCAAGAGCTAATTTTTTGTTAGGATTTGGGAAAGAAGTCCTAGTTCAACTGAGACAGGGAACAGAGTGAGGGCCCTAGCAGCAAGAGATCAACAACTTGGGAGCAGTAGGTAGAAAGACTTCCTATCCACATCTCTATCAGACCATCATAGCTCGTTCTTCAGATCCCTCATTGGAGAAATAGCTGGACACTTTACAACCTCATTCCATCCCAGCTGCTTTCCTTCTGACCTACACTCTACCATACTTCGGAGAACAATACCCATGTATGAAATGTGAAGCTCTAAACTATTGTTGCTTTTGAGTTATGTGCACATAAAATACCCCTGGATAGTAAGGAAAATCTGTTTATCCCTGGTTCCAGTCATTTTATAGTTGGTGAGTGAGATATTGCATTTTAAGATAGTGAACAGTGGCCAGATGTAGTTCTTTTCCAAAACTTGGTAACAGATTTTATCTTTGAGTCTTAGGCTTAAGCACAAATAATATGGAAAATGGTGCCTATATAGCAGAGAAGAAGGGAGAATCAGTGATTCCTAATACTCTATAATCAAAAGAAACTCTTTTAGAAACAGGATATGAATGAGCAGTATTTTAAAAGGATTGAGTGTCTATGTTTCTCAATATGACACT
Source organism: Phyllotis vaccarum (assembly GCA_033318265.1). NCBI lineage: Eukaryota > Metazoa > Chordata > Mammalia > Rodentia > Cricetidae > Phyllotis > Phyllotis vaccarum. The sequence continues at coordinate 58,630,121 of JARWLC010000006.1, forward strand.
AGTGATATGTTTTAAACATTTACTCCAAAGAAATTAAAAAGTGGACTTCACTATTTGTGACTGGACAAATAAGGTTATTTAGGAGAAGTCTACCTTGAAGGTCAAGGGGTTATAGGATCTAGCCTTCTTTCCAGATCCTGGGCCAGGTTTCCTCTCTTATAGAGAGAGCAGGGACTTAACATTTGGGGAAAAAATTGAAATAGTCAATTATCACCATAGTAAAATCAATTTTGTATAGAGATATACTATAAACAAGTATAAGATTGACTTGTTTTTGTAAGTTGCCATGCTTAAATAAGAAATAAGCAAAAGATGAAAACAAATATAAGAGCTATTATAAGTCTTTATTGTATTGCCTGATGATTTCTCAGTTATCCCTCTCAAATATTGAAAAAAATATTATGTTATCACGTGAGGCCTATTGGACATGTGCCATCTAATTATCAACCCAGCTGTCTTGTCTCTTAGGTTGCCATGACATCTGGATTGTAAATGTCATGACATTTCAGTCATTCATCAAGCCCATGTTTGACACACCCTACATGCTGCCTTGGTCCCTAAATTAAAATTCTGTGATTTTCAAGCAGAATCCCCAGGCACACACAGAACTGAGTATCCTTTTGCTCCTGGCATACATGACTTATTTAGAAAATAATGCTAGTGTGTGGGGTGGTTTGCCTGTATGTCTTCTTCAGCAGGAGAAAGAAGCCTGCTTCAAAAATCACTAAGTCAGAGGAGGGACAGACCTGAACTGGACAAAACAATGCTTGAGAGATATTTGATAAAATATTTCATAGTTTTAGTCAGTGAATATTAAGTAAGTGATCTAGAAAATGTTGTGGCACAAGGTTGTGTCAAAGCTAGCCAGAACATGTGTCCAGTTTTAATTAGCTGAGTCAACATTGAGACCAACCACTGGCATATTATCAAAGCAAGCAAACAAAGAAATGTTCTTGGTCCCTGTGGAGTCAGGAACATATCTGCATTGGAACCACACTGAGAAATAAGTGCACAAGTCACAAGGACACACTTCAATACTCATTTTTCTCTTTACCCTTCTTATATAATACAATAAAGACCTTAGCCAAGCTGTAAGCATGATTCACTTACATGTTGAGTTCTTTTTCCTCTGACTCTTATTATATATATATAACTTTTTTGCTAAAAGTTTTTGCTCATTAGAGCAAATGTAAGATAAATATGAAGAGCTCATTGGTATAATGACCTCAGCTTAAGGTAATTTATCCAATATGGTAGGCATAAGACCTGGTGCTTAAGATAGATGTGTTAAGTTAAAAAAAAAAATTGAGTGGTTGAGGCAGGAGGATATCTCAAAGTGTCTTCATGGTTTTGTTAATATACATATATATGATATGGACATATTGCTTGTGAAGATACTGTACAGTGAGGGCAGAAGTTGAGAGCTATCTGAAGAACTGGCAGGTGAAAGTCAGCAAACAATGCTTTCCCATACTTAGAGCTTTCCCTAGATAAGTAGACCTGATACAGGTGTGAGGGAACAAGAGCCAATGGAATAATATTCAAGTAATACCAGTCTATAACAACACAAGATCCATAAAACCAATTCAGACACATAGCTGCAATGAACTAAATAATAGGATATTCCAGGTGAGATTGACACAAATAAAGAAGAAAAATTATAGATAAAAGAATAAAAAAAAAAACCTTTAACTTAAAGGGAGGAATGGAAAATAGGCCATTTAGAGAGCCAGGAAGCTCACTGAGTGGAAATGTCTAAAGCATTCAGTCTGTTTTCTTAGTTAAGAGTCTTGCTTGGGTGGAAGTTTTCAGTTCTTGGTAGCTTCCTATCATTAGAAAGGAATGACTGTAAAACTAAAAAATGTAATGACCAGTTCTTAATGGGGTGTGTGGTTTAGAGGATGTTTTAGTATTTACTGCTTTGCATGATGCTTCTGTGGACCCGTTTAAATAAAAAATCTGAGGGAATGATTGAAGTATCCATGGAATCACAGCTCAGAATCAAGGGCACTCCTTAATCTTCAGCCATATCTGTTTAGAGATTTATGAGGCATCATAGTCAGAGCTAATAGACATTTCTGTGGTGCTGCATGTTGGGAAATTTCAGGGGGCAGTATACCAGGCAGAAGCAGAGTGTCTGTGCTTTCGTTTACTTGATCTAGCCTGTGCTGGTGGGTGAAGGGCTCTAAACATTGCTTTTCTTAGTATGAAATCAACCACAGGAACTGCACTGCTTAGTAGCCCTCAGTCCCCCAGTCCTAAAACTACTTCGGTTGCCTCCATTTCTGAGCTGCAGTCTGGTTTAAAGGGAACAACAGTGCATTGAAATGATCGGACATGCTTCAGGATGACTTTGCTGATGCACCTTTCCAATCAAGACTCCGAAGTCCAAGTCAAGGTTGAGGAAACTTGCCTTTTAAGAGAGAAGATATATCTAGCTTCTGACTAGATCAAGGAATAGATATTTCTGTCACTGCGAAATGGTTGTTTATTTTTCTAAAGAATCTGTAGTACATTTACTTATATTCAAATAGTTTTCCAATATGGAACACTAAACTTTTCCATTTATTAAAATTATACTTATGAATAGCTCATCTAGAAATGATTTTGGGTGGAACTGAATGGTTAATATCTACAATTCATTCTCTCCTCATAAAAATACCAGCAGTGTAATAAGACACAAAAGAAAAGTACTCAGTGCATAAATCTTCCTTAATTATTATAATGAACCTCTTTCCATAATTCACCTTATAGAGAAAACCAAAATGCCAGATCTGATTTGCCAGTGTGTCTGGATAAGACAATTTATTTAAATCACTAGAGTGACCAGCTGAGTTAATTCCCAAGTGTCTACAGTGAATGGATTCTAATTGGTAGCCTCTATCAAGTACTTTCATTTCCTTTTCTAAATTGTAGTGTACATAGAAATGAACATTACTGAGAAAGCCTCCATTGTAGGAGAGAAATTGTCCAGTGCCTATAGGGAAAGAACTCAGGGCCCACTTGCCAGCACAGATTCTAACGAGATTAATTTTTGTAACTCAGTGGGGCTCACCAATGTACCAGAAACTCAAACTTAAAATCAGTGGTCCATACTCCTGAGTCATGTCATAAATCTTATGCTTTTACTAGGAGAAATAAAAGGTATTATTTCCTAGCAGGTTCCATATTGTTTCACTTGGATTCTTGCCTTGGTCTTCTAAAACCATGCAGGGGCTTCTCCTTTGTAGACAGTTTTCCATCCAGCCCATTCTGTGGCAGCACAATGCTGTGGACTCTACCTACCACTGTCTCGAAGTTGCTTCTGGTTCACATAATTGTGGTATGGTTTTTCTTGGTCTAGCCAATCACTAATAATGTCAAGATGGGAGCATTGAAGCTTCAATCTTTCGGCAAGCTGCTCCTTAGATCTGTGTCTGTTCCCATTTGAAATACATTTTGGAGCTCAAGCCCTAATGTTTCTAAGTAGACGAAATAAATATAAAGCAAGATTTCCACAATGAAGGCCATCATCAGGGCTTTTCCTGGCAGAAATTGTGGAGGAAGAAAACACTCTGAGTCATTATTATTTTCACTGCAAAACTGAAAAGAGCCATAAAAATACCCCCGTTGATTATTTCATGTAAGGTAAATTGCTAGACATTTAGAGAAGCAGGGAGATCACCAAGTATCTTTGAAACTGCTAAGGTCACACACATCTACTTTCTTTCATAAGTAAAATCCCTTAGTTGGAATTAAGCAACCGTTTGTGGCCATCCAGCCATTGACTGTGTTCTTGCATGCTGATTGGTAGATACGCATGACCTTATAATATAGGTATTATCAACACAATGAGAGAAGGTTCTTGGTGAAATTCACGTTTTTCCTTAGATAATGTACATGGGTCAGTGTTGTGTTAAGGCAACAAACATTTAGATATGAGTTGTGAACTTCCCAGAAACCCTGACCTAAAATTATCACCCTACCCCAGTATGCACCACATAGGAGCCATTCATTCAAAAGTCTGTAATAACCAAATTGATACAAGTTGGCCCCAGAAATACAAATGACACACCCCTTTCTTTTCCCCATTGTATCACCTACTCTTTCCTATCAATGCAGTGTTAATTTCTCAGGAGATAAGTGAGAATGGTCTTTCCACAGTGTGAGATTAATTCTTGCATGCCACCACTGACTCCTGGCCATATCAGTCTCTGACAATGTAAAAAGATAAATGGTGAGGCATCCATTAGAAAGGAAATTATTATGGCACCTCTCTGCTCCATGTTATCACATTTGTAACAGGATGGGAGATAACTTTAAAACTGCTTTGCACCGTGCTGAGAGCCAGTGTTCCAGCTGGGGCCTGCAAAGATGAAAGTCCCCTCCTGCTTTCAAAGCCTTTCTGCCCTGGTGTGTTGGTGTGTCCTTCAAAGGCACCTACTGCTCCTGTATAGGCTGCCCTAGAAACAATGGGTGCCAGTGACCCTCTCCTTATGAAAGAAAGCAGCTGGGGAGGAAAATGAGCTGTGTCCTGGCAGGAGAGAGATTTTGCCTTGTCAATCAGAACTTGCAGCCTGAACCCATGCTGAACATGTTGAAGCTACCTACTTCATTGCTCACCGCAGGCTATCCCCAGCCTAGGAGGACAACTCAAGGGTTCTGTAGGCCAACCACTGACTGGTTTCAATTTCAAACATACAATAGTCCCACTTCATTTTAAAAGCTAGGTTATACCATGTAGTCATTTCTGCTTTTAATTTTCCTAGGAAACACCTACGCAGTTAACACTCTGCAGGATTGTTCTACCTGTAAAGAATTTGCCCCCAATGCAGAGATTGGGCTGTACAAAGCTTCAAATGAAACCTCCCACATAACTTCAGGGAGAAGGTCCCTTTCAGACAAGGCCAGCAGTTGGAAAAGTAATAGTCCACTCTTGCTATAAACAGAGAGTTCCATACTACTTGTCTGACTTGTGTGAATAAAATGAATTGCTTCCTACATATAGAACTCTGGAAAAGTACCAGAAGATTCTAGCCTTGGATTAAAAAGTGATAGGGGTTGCTTATATTCTAATGTTTCGTTAAGTTCTGAAGGGAGTGGGCCAGGGACATTTATCATTTAATACTTTCTCTTAGAGCCAAAATAAAAACACAACTTTTGTGCAACAGGGGTTCTTTTCTTTTTTTCAGTGCCAAAAAACAGCAACAAGAAAATATAGGTTGTTCACCTAAAAAGAGAGATGTCAAGAGAAAAAGAAATGAGGCATTGACCAGCGCAACTCCTCAGCTTCTAAGGTTAGGCCTCTTGTATTTTTCTTTTATTTAATCATCTTCTGATATACATGAAGCTACTATCTGGAACAAATAAGACATTTCAACTATGCACCTCCATAGTCATCTTATTCCTGGCCTGACATGCAAGTCCTCTTGTTCCTCTGTGCTGGAAAACACCTCGTTCTAATGAACATCAAAGTCAGTCCAGGATACTATGCAGAGGTTTTGAAATACTGGTTTCTTTCGACATTCCCCACTTTCTTTCCTTCTTTCCTTCTTTCTTTCTTTCTTTCTTTCTTTCTTTCTTTCTTTCTTTCTTTCTTTCTTTCTTTCTTTCTTTCTTTCTTTCTTTCTTTCTTTCTTTCTTTCTTTCTTTCTCTCTTCCTCTCTTTCTTTCTCTCTCTCTTTCTTTCTTCCTCTTTCTTTCTTTCTTTCTTTCTTTCTTTCTTTCTTTCTTTCTTTCTTTCTTCCTTCCTTCCTTCCTTCCTTCCTTCCTTCTTTCTTTCTTTCTTTCTTTTTTTCTATCTCCTCTAAAATGAGCCACACACATGCCCCAAACTAAAATTTATTAGAAGTTCTCATACTGATGGGTTAAGTTAGTAAATATTGTCATTGTGCTTACACTCAGCTCTTTGGAAGAACTGAGAGGTGAGAACTGATGTGCAGTGTATTTGAGGCAGTGACTACTAGGAATGCTGTAAGAGCAACTATATTACGCTTCATCTTCTCTGTATGTATTGACTGAACACAGTTTACCAGAAACTTTGCTATGTACTCAGTGCAAATCCCTTTAACTTTCCCAACATTAGAAATGAAGGAACTCTACCAAAGCCACAGAGCTTCTCCTTGATGGTGGAAGGGGACAATGGTTGGCTTGACCTAAGGCCATGTCTCTCCCCTTATCAAGGATCTCCTCTTATATGATCATATGAGGGTAATGTACAGTCATGTACATGAAATTACTATACACTGTACACACGAGCTCACACAGAAATATGTTTATTATTTGTTTAAAAACCCATGGAATTTTTCTGACAAGAGATTTTTAAAAGGCATGTTTCCCAGGACTTGCAACAGATTTTGTAACATAATTTTACTTTCATCAAATATAAACTGTGGATATAATAGTGCTATTACCAGAATGCTCTGGGTTTGTGTTTGCTTCTCTATGAGTACCCCAATAGAGAAGACATAGTCATACTAAATGGATAATGCAGAATAAGCAGTTGCTGAACTGTTTACTAGAACAAAGCAATGAACTTTTACAAACCAATTAAGGCAGCATTTTAATGTGCTTCATAATCAAAATACTGTGTGTGTGTGTGTGTGTGTGTGTGTGTGTGTGTGTGTGTGTGTGCACGTACTCACATTCATGCCGGAGTGATGGTGGTACACGTATTGGGGTATATGGAAGCCAAAGGACAACATGCCTCAGAGGTTATTCTCCCTGTCTCTTCTTTCTCTCTTTTCTTTCCTTTCTTATTTTTCTTTATTTTTTTTGTTTTTGGAATAGGATCTCTTTTGGGCTTGAAACTTGTCAAGCAGGCTAGGCAGGATGAACAATGAGGTCAAGGGGTCTACAAACATGTCCTTCTAAGCATTATTATTTGGAATTTATGAATGTTCACCATTATGCACAACTTTTTAAAACTATAGATCATGGTGAGTTGATCTTGGATGCTCATGCTTATATAGCAGTTTACTGAATGAGCTATTTATTTTCTTAGCCCAGCTCACTGGTCCTTCTGATAGATTTCTATGTCAAGATATACAAACATAGAATGTGTTGAGTTGTATGTTGAGTATTTGAATTATTTTTCTACTCATCAAATCAATATTATAAAAGAATAAAATCATGTGGAACTCGGCAGCTAAGTACCTTTAGCTGAATAGAGTATGCAAATTTCATGATGAAGTAACTCCAGTATCAATTTGAAGACATCCTCACCCAAGAGCAGAGTCAAGGAAAAATGTTTTAAAGCTAATCCTTGTAAGAACCAAATGTTTATGCCTCTACATCATATGATTAAGTGCTCATAAAATCTGCTTCCTTAAACAATGAGATAATAGGAAAAAAACATAAAAAAAAAATCCTAAGATGTTTTTTGGGACTACAAATGCAAAAGGGAGGGAGAGAGTGAGAGATAAAGAGAGAGAGAATGTATATATATATATATATCAGGAGTTCTTTCCTTGTAAAGATAGTACGAATTTCTTACAAAATGTGCACATACTCCATACCTTAAGTTCCCTAGGACTCAAATCTGTCAGCAAGGAAACCATCTGACAGTTTCTATAAGGACCTAAATATAGAGATATGAATCAGGTTAGCTTTTTCCTTTGGAACAATTTTCCTCCCAGGCTGTATATACCATATGTGAAATATGCATCAAGGTGCTAGCAAACAACTACATTATTTCCCCCTTCCAGAATTTCTGTCAGAAACTACTGTGGCATTATGGCTTTATAAATATGTCCTGAATGAGATGCAGTCATAAAATCTGGTCCTGTTTACTCATAATGTTCACCAGATCATTAGTGAGTACACAAGGCTGTTGACATCACTTGTTTAAACATTGCACTGGAGTCACAAAACATGCCTGGAATATACCACCTGATCTCGAAGCTCTTTGACTAGAAGTCAATAGAAGGGTTACTGGATGTGATTAAAGCTAAAGATGATGTGGCTTGCTTCAACCTAGAAATAGAAGACTTTTTTCCCAATGTAATTGAACAAGCTCACTAGTGAGGTTTTTGGTTCCGGGTCCAATCCTTCAACTATGTGGTCTTGATGTATTCTACCTAATAGCTGATTGAAGCTAGATCTAAAGCAATACAAGACACAGGAAGGTCTTTGACTGAGAAATACTTTCACTAAGTGTTTTTCTAAGGGATTCTTGGTTCAGGTTGTCTAAGATCTCATCTCTACTAATTTGACACAAGCAAAGCACCAGACTTGGGGACTTCCACGGTGGTTTGTCACTTTTGTTTCAACTCATGATACAAATGGAGACCCTCAGATGAATCATCTAACATCCTCTCAGGAGTATAGTAGAAAGTTTCTGACCTGTCTGGCCTGTGGTCCTGACTCACAGATCCGCAGAACACACAGACGCTTACATTAATTGTATGCTGATTGACCAGGGGCCTATGCATATAACTTGATAACTCTTCATTCTTAAACTAACCCATATTCTTATCTTGTTCAGCCATGTAGCTCAGTACCTTTTCTAAGAGCAGAATTTCTACTTCTTTCCTGTACATCTGCTGGTATCTCATCGTGCTGTCTCCATGATGTCTCTTTGGCTCCTCTGGCATTTCTGCTCTGTTCTTCCTGTTCCCAGAGTTTCCTTAATCTGGTAGCCCTGCCCACACTTCCTGTCTGCCTTCAACTAATCAGCATTTTCATTAAACCAGTAGGTGGAACAATTATTTACCATGGAACAGAGCACAATCACATTCCACTGGAGTCCAAACTTCTTTTTGTCATATATAATTGCCTATTTTTCAAGATAGTAAAAAATTTTATTTTTGTTTTCTAAAAAACAGCATTGCACACCATTAAAACTGGGCTGATATTTCTTCTTTGATCTTCCTTGCAGTTCTTCAGAATTTATACCTGGCGCTTGATATTGGTGATTCTAGAAGGCGTGGCCATAAGTTACAGCATTTTACTACTCACATAATCACCTACCTTCTTCACTATATTCCTCATGCAATCATGATTATTTTGACCTTGTGTCCTTCTTATTTGGTCACCCATGGCAATACAAGATGTAAAATTCTCTTTCTTTCTGAAATTTCCATATTTTTCTAGTCTCTACTGTATCATTAAATTTGGGGTAGAATTTCACTTTGTTATCCTTCAATACTTACATGTGAGTGTTACTCTGGTACTCTTATGGATTAATATTAATATTCTTAGATTTCAAGTTTCTCTACTCAGTCCCTTAAGGACACACTCATACCACTGTTTTGCTACCATGAAGCTTTACTCAAATATATTGACCTTGATTCTAGTTAGATTGTTAAAAATAAAGGTTGGGCTTTCTCTTCCAGAGTTCAGAGAACAGAACTCACAGCTTTAACTTTTTATGTTTCTCTACAGTACACTGACATAGTCTTGAGATTTACAGAGTTCAGTATTGTACACATTATAGAAACGGCAACATCTATGACCTCTATTCACTTCACATCTGTAACTCTTCTGTAACCATTTCTATCCTGTCCGTGGCACCAAGTCAGCATCTTAATATTGTCCAATGTTTCCTGGCAGAAATTCCTGGAAAACCACTAAATATGTAGCACACATACATAGGTGCCCATGTATGTATACATATTAACTAACAACCACAACAGAAGCACTAATAGACAGTGAAAAAGTGCAGTGCACAGAAGCTCAGATTCATTCTCATCTAGGAACCTACTGAAGTTCTGATTTTCCTAGATTCTTTTGGCTGAGGATGATGTCAGGATCCATGTATTTCAGCAGCACCTGTGTAAACCTGAGAAAGTATATCAGCCTTTGTAAAGGAGCATATGAGAACTGGTTCGCTACTTTTCAGCTCTTAAGTACAGAAACAACCTAGCAAATAAAAGTGCCTTGCTGAAAGTATATTCCACTTTTTGTCAGCCGGAGAAGCCAAGTTTGGAATAAACTCTAAAGCAATTTTAATGTGGAGTCAAAAGGAAAGAGGAATGACTTAGCCTATTTGCAATCAATTTAAGGAAGCATGACCTAGGTGTTCATAATTCTAAGGGTTAGAGACCAAAGGGAAGGCAACCTGCTTATCTGCCAGCTTCATTGTGTGAATAAAGTTCAGGAGAGGGAGAAGGGAGCCTGGTTCTCAGTCTGGGAGGTCTTCAGATACTAGTAAGGAGATGAAGATGAGCAAGCACTTCCTATAAAGGTAACAATTCTAAAGACAGTAATTTATCATAGAGCTGAAAAAGCACAAGAAGACCCTGGGGTGCACTTCTGGGTGGCAATTCATTGCTAGGTCTGAAATTTTATGTTTCCTTTACACACATACACAAGGGAGTGGGAATAGAGACTTTGCAGAAAGAGAAAAGGAAGGAGGAAGAGACAAGAAAATCCCTGCTTGGGTTATTAATGGAGTGGGCTTGGATTTCATGAATCTCAATCTGCTTGTGACATGAACAACCAATCATTTACAATGTCACCCAGGCAACTAGCAATTGTGGCATACTTTATACAAGTGGGGCAGAGCATATGTCCCAAGGTCAAGCTTCTGGACCACAGTCAAAGAAGAGAAGAGAACACAAAGAAAGTTTGTTTCCTGTCTATCATATCTCCATCACCCCCTCCACTGCTTTACCCCCATTCTCTTTATAGAGTCAAGGACTCAGAAATCACAACACTTCCAGCTCCAGAAATGAAAGTTTATATCCACCTTTCAAATAGGTGAATATTTTCAAATAGTACTTCCAGACATCTATGCTCACATTTTTCTCTATGGTGGGTGCTCACATATATCTCAGTCTTCCTAAACTCCTACTACCTGTCTTATATTGTAGGATCTTTCCAATGTGATCAATCTGTTTGTTATACAACCTGTTTATGTACATACATAAGCAGATAATGCTGAGCTCAGCTCAAAGTTCCAAGGGATGAAAACTGACATTATTTGACGATTTTATAGTTCATACATCTTATCACATTCCAGGTGTCATCTAGACATTGGTCTCTTACTAAGAAACATAAACAAAAGCAAACTTACTGAAGGCCCACAGAGTGATGGGAACTAAAGTAAGTATCTGTTTAAAAGCTGGAGTTAATTAGAAAAGGCAGATGTAGAAAGACAATTACAGTATAGTAAAATTGAGAGTGGCATGATGATAAGCTTCATGTAGTGCGGGAGGGTCAGTGGGATTCCAGATAAAATCAGCTATCTCAGCTTCCTGTAGGAGTCTGAGTTAAGCAGAAGACAAGCAGTAGAAGGCAAGAGTGGAGAGTGGTTCTCAGGAGAAGCACCAAGCACTCATGTGCAAGGAGTAAAGGAACAAAGTTCATTTTGTAAAATTGAAGCAGATCAACATGACCATGACACCAGGTGAAGGTGTGGGTAGCATGAGACACAGCTAAAAAGGTAAGCGTGATGGCCAGAAATATGTCATTTAAGCAGATGAGAATCTATCCCAGTGTCAACCCAGGAATGTGGCGGGATTAAGGTGTCAGCCGATAAGGTCAGAAGACACTTCCAGGACCCTGGAGGGGGTGTGGCCAACCTGGAGGGGGTGTGGCCAACCCCATTGATAAGTGGCTGCTGGGACACTAGGACTCTTCCTGGTTCCTGGCTGCTGGCTGCTGGACAGACAGAATCGGAATCCATTGTTCTTCCATCGTGCGTCCACCGCTCGTCCATCGCTTGGATACGCCAGTCCTTGTTCAGGTGCCACCATAAGCTGTTACTAATATCGTGAGTGTTAATTTATATTCTAATAAATATTAATTTTGGACTGGCGCCTTGAAAGTAAAACTCCATCTACACAGAGACATGGATCCTTGGATGTTTTTAGGCTAGAGATGACTTGCTCATATACGAATGACAAAAAGTTATTCTGCTTTACAACCATCGAGAACACGCAAAACAAGACTCTGGAAAATAACATGAAATTTCTAAAAACATGATGATGTCAGTGACTTTAAGGGAAGGGAGGGACTTAGTGACAAGTAAACAGTTAAAGCAGATGTTGAAATGGCTCAGATGAATCTCAGTCCTGTGAGGCACATATAAATAGTCACCTTACCTGTTACAACAGTATAGAGTCAGAGACAGGAGAATTACAAGTTTGAGACCATTGGGGAAGTAGACACTATATCTAAGGCAATAAGTAGAATAAGAACTGGTCATCAATAAGTGGATGGAATGAATGAGTGAATAAGTGAATAAACTAACGAATGGATGATAAAAATACCCAATTGAAAAACTAGGCTTAGCAAGAAACAGCAATAAACTCAGAGGAAGACCATAGAATGTGTGGTATCTGACTCCAGTGACCATTTTTTTCTCACTCAATGGAACACTTTTCTCCCTCTAAGGAGCCCATTAACCATATATTACAAGTGATTAAACCTGATTCTTGGAAACAAGTTGTTAGAGTGGATAGCATTTCCCAAGCACAACTTGGAAAGGACAGAAAGACTCAGCTATGATGGAGCAAAGCAGGTAAAATGTAAACCACTGGCGAGATGGTGTATTAGCATGCTACCTATAACTCTTGTTCAGGCAGTGTCTTGAGATACAGCTTTCTTTAGGCCTCCTCCTTCTCACAGTCAAGAATCCAGATACTAAGTTTGCAATTTTTTTACCTTTATTTCACCTAAGTAGTCCCTTAGTCTGCTTGTGACCAGCCACTTTCAAATAAGTTCTACAGCCGGTAAATTTTTTTTTTCTTCTGACTTATCATTTGCCCAAGCTATACACATATTTAACTACATTCATCTTTCTTCCTAAGTAATTTCTTCCATCCCTTAATCACTCTTGTAGCTTTGGTCAGGCCTAGTTCCAAACAGTCTACATTTTTTAAAAGCCCATAGGAAGCAGAAGATACCATGTACTTAGTAACTCTACTTATGAATCATGTACCATCACCATTTTAAGGCCCCTTTCATTACTTGGGACTTTTTTGCTTTTGCATGCAATGAATATAATATCTCTTGCAAAGTCTGCCTGATTCCACTATTCCTTCTTTTCAAAGAGGCTCTGACGCCTCTTGCCTTTTTCTATCCCAATACATAATAAGGGCAGAGAAGGAATAATAAGCAGGATCAACATACCACATGACAGTAATGATCCAGTGTTGTGGAATATTTGTATAACTAGGCAAAGATGTGTTCCATTTGTTCATGGTGCATTTGTTTAACAATGTAAAGATGTGTTATTGTTTCACCTTGCCTGCCTACGGCATCTGATTGATCTAACAAAGAGCTGGAAGACTAGGTAGGCAGGAAAAGGATAAGCAGGGCTGTTGGGCAGGGAGAATAAATAGGAAGAGAAATCTAGGCTAGAGAGAGGAGGGAACAAGAGAGAAAGAAAGGGAGAGATACCCCCCGGGCTAGGCAGCCAGCCAGGCAGCTGCCAGCCAGACACTGGGCAGGTCATACAGAATGAAAGAAAGGTAAAGAGTCCTGAGGCAAAACGTAAATAAATAGAAACAGGCTAATTTAAAAGAGTTAGTGGGGTAAGTATAAGATAAGGTCAAACATTCATAAGTAATAATATGTCTCCATGTCATGATTTGGAAGCTGGTGGGTGACCCCCCCCCCAAAAAAAGCCTGCTACAATATGGTTCTCAAGTTAGTTGGGTAGTACATTTTTGTTATTATACTATGCTTTTAATGCTGCAGAAAGATATAAGGAGGCTAAAAATACAATTTATCTGCAAGATGCTTCTAAACGGAATGCATTTATGACATTCCTATAGAGCTTATTTGCAGCTCTTTAAAAATAATTGACTATGTAATTAGAGAGATAGATCATATCGGTATAGAACACATATAGAGATAAATGCTGTTTTTTATAACTTCCATTAACATAGGTTGTTGAAAGGCACGGAACAAAACTCAATGAGCATTTTAACTCTGGCTCTTGCTCTATGCAGTTTCCAAACTGAGACCTCAACACATGCCAGACTTGACTATTTATTGTTATTAGTTTATTACTACCAACCCCTTTTTACTCCCATCATTTATTTATATTAGTATTATAGGGTGAGTCTAAACAAAACAGTAATTTCATATTACACACATGGTAGGGGTGGGCTCAGCTTAATTTTCTGTTGTTTTGTTTGGTTATTTACTCTTTTCCCCTTCTTTCCTTTCTTTCTTTCTCTCTCTCTCTCTCTCTCTTTTTTTGACACAGGTTCTCCATATGTAGCCCTAGCTATTCTGAAACTAGTTATTTAAATCAGACTTCCCAGAACTCACAGGGGTGCACCTGATTTTGCTTTACTGTGTACCCCCATGCCTAGCCTTTTTAGTTTGTTGACTGAAAGATGTAGAAATGGACCAGTAACCTACTTGAAGTTGGACCTGCATAGCAAAATAAACAGCTTCTCTAGAGATTCTGTTGATGAAGCCAGGTCACTTATAGGTTTAAAATGTGGGTAAGGTCCTTAAATTTCTTGCTGAAGTGTACAGAAGATGAAAAATATAAAGCTAGACCAACATGCAGTTTTCACAGGTATTTGAAGCAAAAAGTAAACCCCGGTATTTGTACAAAAACAAGGGCATTAGCAGAGGTGAGCCTGGCAGAGTAATAGAAAAAAAGAGTGATTGTTCTCCTGAATTGCAAAATGTAACAATTGATGATAAATAAGGGATTCCTTCCAATGCCAAAATTACTTTCAAAATGTTTTTATTATTTTGACATTGGGGCTTTAACTCATTGGTAGAGTCATCATGAGCCAAGCATGAGGCACGGGATTCCACACTAGGAACTCAAGTAAATTTTCATTTTACAGGTGGCCTATAATTACTTTTTTTTATTGATCATGTCTTTCAGTTTTATCAACATCTATCAGAGATTAATAAGTGAAATGACATGTTAAATCTATAAGTGGTCTATCATTAATTTAGCATCTTTTAGTAAACAATATCATAGGATGATTTCTTCTGACTTTGTTTTGATGATTAGAGAGCATCTGCCTAAGTGCACCACTGTAGGTCAGAAGTTCAATCTGTAGTTATCTTTTTCTTAAAATGTGTTTTAGTTTTTATACTTCCTTGACCTTTGTTAATGTTTATTCATTTTTAAAATCTTGTGTTCACATTAGGAAATCATGATTTGGACTAATGGATGTTAGTGGTAAAATTATTAGTATGCTTTTATTATGCATATTTGTTTTAGTATTACTTTATTATTATTATTTTTATTTATTTATTTTTTTTTAGTTTAGAAAACTGCCAAATGTCAATTCATTAGATTAGAAGCAAACTGTTTATGGTTAATCTTTCTCTGCATTAATAAAGTAAATGTCTGAAAGGATTTTTTAAAAAAGTGGGGGAGGTGATTGTATCACAAAATTGAGTCTAATGGAGAATTCACTTTCCAGGAAGACAGGGTGGGTAAAGCATTGACCAAAACAGGAATTAATACTATCCTTTACTGGGTACTGGCTATGTTTGCTATGAGGAACTAGTCTAGGTATTTGAAACATAAGCACTTATTTTCTTCTCAAAAATGCTATAGAAAGAGTGGTCTATTTTTCTCATTGAATACATAACAGTATGAGCTATAATACATGTTGTATATGGCCAAGTATAAAACAATACATTTGAAATTATATCATGGTAGATCAAGAATGATGGCTGCTTATAAGAAATGTTTATAGACAAGGATAAAAGCATAAGTAATAGGAAATAGTGTTATTTTACATATGTGATTCTTTTATAGGTTGTGATCACAAGTAGAATTACTTTATTGTGAGCTTTTCTATACTATATATGTACATATTGGTTAGGAAGCATAACCATAGGACCATACAACTCAGAAAATTTGGGTTCAAAGGTGTCCTGAGGTGGAGTCTTTGGGGGCTGATGAATAGAAATGGAACTTGGCTCTTTGGTTTAATTAAGCTTTAAAAACAGGAATGCTCCCACTACATTTATAGAATAAAGGATGATACTGTAATGACTAAGGGTATTATATGATACGAAAAACTCAGGAAAATTAAAGGTGGAAAGAGAAATATTTCAAACAAAAGGATAAAGGGAGTTCTTTCCAGTGAGGGCTGACGTGTACAAGCACAGGGGTAGTAGTAGAAATCCATGAAAAGAAAAATTTCTTATGAACAAGTAACATGTAAAACTGAGTGTTGAGAAAATGGAAAGAGACTGAGCTGGGGGCATTGAAGGAGATGAAGTTCTATGTTGACAAAGATATGGGGCAGATGTCCTGGTAAAGGACAAGAGAAGCCCTTGATCCCAAGTGAAAGGCAATGCTGTCTATAGCCATGGGGCAGAATCAAAAGCCTTGGCTTTCTACTCAGAGTCTGCCTCTCTGATCCCTTTCTCCAAAATTTCTGGAACATATTTTTGGAAGTACAATTTTAAGAAGACATATGAGGTTTAAACTTGAGAGGGAAGTTTAAAAAGACTAACATATTTCCCAGGAGCAAATTCCAAGTTTAATTTGGTTGGACCACCATGATGTTTTGCTCATGATAGCTGCAGGAGGGAATTCAGAATAAAGGTTGTTTTTTCTTTTGTTTTGGTTTTGTATGGAAGTTAAAAGTCAAGGACTTGTATTTGTTTGAGGACCCAGAGGCCTCCTAAGGAAGTGTTAGGAGGCTTTAGAGACTTTTCATTACTTCAAATACTTTTCAAAGCAACGATGTCATGATCCAGAAGAGACTTCATTGATATCTATAGCATTATGACCCCTAAACAGAGGTATAATACATCTCCAAAACCAAGAAGAATCTGATAGATAGGCTTTGAATCAAAATGATCCAAAGGGAACATTTAAATGCAATAGAGAAACAGAGACTCCCTGCCATTAATGAAGGAAAAAAAATCCACCATCTGGGTTAAGAATTGAAATAAGCTAAATCTGGAGGCAGTATCTACAAAATTTCTACTCAACCAAGCTTGGCTGGAGAGATCTATTATTATTACTAATAATAACAACCGTGGTAAATGAATTTAACCCCAAAGCAGGAAGCATAATTAGCAGCGTAGGCATGAAAATCTCATAATCATCCAAGCTTCAGCTGTGCTTGGGAAGCCAGAGTGGGAAGAACCAGAGAAAAGAATTACAATTAAAAAGAATTGACATCTATGAATTGAATTGGGTACATTATCTCCAGCTTCTGGTTCAGAGTTCTTATTATAAAATTAAATAGAAAGGCTAATTAGACTGCAGGAAATTTTCCAATGAACTTTACAGTCTCTAGCAGGAGGAAAGAAGGACCAACCCTATGCATGAAAAAACAGAGAGAACAGGAAATCTCCAAAGGACACATTTCCAGCTACTGGAGTTCTACTGAAGAGCACTTAGATATAAGCCAAACTCCATACTAAAATGTTTCTTCATATTAAACACATGACAGATATCAAACACACTACATGCCACTCAAGACAATTATGTAATCTGTTCACTAGATGTGATTCCTCCTAATATAAACAGTTGAAAGTATTATGCAAAATGGCTCTGTGTGTGCCATATGAAGATATTTGTATCCTTTCACATGTATGGAATTGCCTTAGAAGATATGTGTCTCTGATTTTCACAGAAGAAATCTACATCTTTAGCAGTAAGGAAGGCAGTGATTGAGAGGTTGTGCTCAGGAGAGCACATAGTCTATGCTCTCTAATCTAGCTATGGAAACTTTCAACAAACCAGTCCCATGGGTTTTTGTTACAACAATGAAATTGGTATTTTAATTGCCTTTACTTAAGCCTTTGTCTTAGTCAATGTTCTAATGCTTTGAAGAGGCACCATGACCACGGTAACCCTTATAAAGGAAAGCATTTAATTGGGGTTGGCTTACAGTTCAAAGGCTCAGTCCATTACCAGCATGGTAGAAAGCATGACTGTGCTGGCAGACATGGTGCTGAAGAAGTATATTAGAATTCTATATCTAGATTCATAGACAGCAGGGAAAGAGAAAATGGGCCTGGTTTGAGCATTTGAAACACCCAAATCCATGGTCAGTGACACATTTCCTTTAAAAGGCCATATATAACCCAACAAAGTCATACTTACTAATTTATGTCAAGTAGTACTACTTTAGCTCCTTCCTAGGGTACTTACTTGACCACACCCTCTTTCCACCATTCAAATACATATACATTAGCATTGATTTGGGGAAGAATTGTAGAGATTCATCATTGTTTCCTACAAAGGTTCTTCTTTAGGGAAGACCAAAGAGACAACTGTGATTTCACTCCAGCACCTGTCACGTATATCATGTAAAGCAAACTTAAAAACATTGCAGTAAGGGAGCTAAGAACCAAATGAACAGTCTGTCTCCAAACAATTTATAAGGGATCCCAGAGATACATAAACATACTGTTGCATAAAAACTCCAAAGCTGCAAATTTACTTTTTGGTATTGAAGAAAATGCAAGGATCTGGTGTGAGGTAGAAGAGTCAACACATACTCATTTCTGGATGCAATAATGTAACTCCTGCTCTCGGTGAAGTCATTAAGGAATACATATTACAGAGAAAAACAAAACCAACAGTTTGGAGAGGTGGCTCAAAAACCAGATGACATAGCTTTGCATCCCCACAACTCACATAAAATCTAGACACAGCACTATATGTGTCTATAATCCCAGTACACCCATGCTCCAAAATGAGAGACAGAGATAGAGACACTGCTGTAAATTCAGGGAGAAGCTTACTTAGAATATGCATAGATGAATAAGAGAGACCATGTCTCAATCAAGGTAGTGGTAAAGGCTGAATGGCTGGCACCTCCACATGAACTCCATAGAATATACAGACTCTTACTAGAACTGCACAGCGGTGACATATTTATGGCTGGCACCTCCACATGAACTCCATAGAATATACAGACTCTTACTAGAATTGTACAGCGGTGACATATTTTAATCACCACTGCATACACAGGTACATGCAACATTGGGTTTTATTGCATCTCATTGTTCAATTCAACATTTTATGTTTTATGCAGATATATCTCATGCACATGTTCATGTGTGTGTGCGTATGTGTGTGCACATATGGGTGCTACATATTCAGTAAAAGCTCAGCAGACCAAAACTCAGGATGTCAGTACAGTCCTGCTAAAGTATTAAAACTTAGAGCTACATGTGAGCATTGGGTTTAGAGGACAAAGGCATGTAGTCCTCAGTATATGGGCTGTAGATCTAAACTTGAAATTCACCAGTGAGGAACTACGATTTCAAAGAGGAAGAAAAGTCAAATATGTTCTAGAAAGCAGACACCAAACTGTTGCCAACAACTGCACGGTCAGATGCCTCAAGAAAAGGCAACTGTTTTCAAGTTGACTGTTTGTGCCCTGTAAATCTCTGCCAGAAAAACTATCAACAAACAATGAGGGTGTACTAGAACTCACTTCAGACAGGCAATGTTTTGCCAGCTTCCCTTACCGTCTTTCAGGTAGTCAGAGCATGGTACCCATTTTCTAAAGCGAGAATAAGTAAGATGTGGGGAAAACTCAGGAACCTTCACACAGAAAGAAGGATCTGGGAACTTGCCAGCATGGAGAGTCAGTCAGAAGAGGGCAGCAGCTGTGAGGCAGAGGGGACCCAGGGTAGAGTCGAAAAGACATCTACAGGGGACCAGGCAGAAAGCAATGGAAATGACAGGCTTCCTGTGTACTCTCTTTGAAAAGACTTGTGTTAACTGTGACACCGAGGGGTGGTGAGCGGGAGAGGCTAATGAGATAATGAAGGTGCTCATTAACGAAGAGCTTCAGAATAAAAGAAGGATAATCAGAACATTAGAATGTTAGCCAGGGATGGGCATTTATTCCATTTTCTTCACAGCAGCTACCTCAGCGCCTTAGAATAGTAAATGATGCCTTTTATATACTGTGTAAATATTTGTAAAATGCATCAGTTCACGTGTGATCGTACATTGTTCTCAGTAAATGATATTGAAAAGCCATAATAATATAAAGTCTGAATACCAATTTAACTAAATAGTGTGATAGAGGTTTACTGGGAAATTGAAGAGTGAGGAAGTATGGGTTCTTGGGTAGGAGAAAGAAAAAAATCTCAGGTATCCTCCTGGAAAGAAATGAGAATTTAATATGTTGAGAAAGTTATGAAATAGAAACATGGTGTATGATGAAGCAAAAAATTCTGCCAAGTTTCAGGAACCTGAAAGGTCAGAGCAAGGCTGCAGGACATGGTGAGGAGAGTGCCACTCTGTTCTTCTTTGCTGGCTGGCGTTTTAAGGATGTGTGATGCTACATTAAGTGGGGTTATCAGGGAAGAGGCATTAAGTCCAGCTTTTCTATATAAAATGCTTTAGAGGCAGAGAAACGGCAATATGGGAGAAGGCAGAAGTTCACTTCGCTGCAGCAAAGATTCCAACAGATCCTGATGACAAGAAGGAATTTGGTGGTTGGGAGGTCCTTCCTGGTTGTCCAAAGTTGAGACAAGAGGCAGAGGTTTTATATATCATCTATTTTATCATCACTTTGAATATGTATCATCATCAAGAAGGGGCTTGAGCAAGGGAAAATGAATTTTTTGCTTAGGACTGTTCTTGGTAATGGACACAGGCCAGAATTATCAGCCAGCACTCAGAGCTGCTGAAGAGAAGGATAACTTTTTATTTTATTTCAGGGACTGGGGTGGGGGAAGCTATTTACTGTGTGGATGTACTGCTTTGACAAAAATAAAATTCCAATATGAAAATAACTTCTTATTGTTTCAGTGAGGGAAACAAACGGGCCTATTTGACGCTGTATTTTCAGATGCAAATTACTTTGTAAAGAGTCTTCGGCTGAGAGTATATTTAAGAATCCTGGCTGGTTTTGTAATCCTATAAGCAAAAAGATTCTATGTCATTTGTTGTTTTTCAAAAACAGACATTGTATGAGGAACTCCATATTTATGGGACTAATCATCCTGTCTTCTTTCTTCATATGTTTCACCCAGGACCTTAGTCAACGAGGCCTTCAATTAGTGGAGCCTTTCACTGGTTGAATTCAAATTCCTTCTAAAACTGAAATTTTAAGTAGTGTATGTATTCCATGTCCTCCTAAACTCAACTTCAGAAGCACAACATTTTCTAAATCAGATTGTGGCATTCTCTGCCTCAGCTAATGAATTTGCCATTTATCAGCAGACACACACACTGTGATACTGTTCCTATTATGACCAATTTTTCCAACCAGGCCCCACCACTCAGTCAACTTCAATACTAACATTAGCAATAATTTACAAATCATCTTTTGTTAGAATAAGTAAAAGGAATCATATACTGCTTTGTGGGATATATACATAAAAATCACACATGCACGCACACACACACACACACACACACACACACACACACACACACACACACACACACAACCCATGAGTGTTTCATAGGCTTGAAATTTGAAATCAGCCAGGGATATGGAGATGATTATATATAAGGATGTTTAGGGTAACAAAATTATTCCACCCTGTCCTTTCCAGTAGTAGTCATGGCAAACAACTGTATAGGTTACATCTTATTGATTCTTGCAGCCAGATCCTGAACAAAGAACATGTGCACAGATCATGCCATATATTATTTCAGGCTTGAAAATGAGACTATCGCTAATAAGAAAACACATAAACCCTAAAATAAAGGAGAACTACAGTAAAACCCCCTTGGAGCTCAGTTCTGTTTAGTGAAAACAATCTATTCTCTCTGTCCTTGTTCATTTCTTCCTCATGCAAGCCACTTTCAAATGTCATTCCTTCCCCTTGCCAATAGATCACACATTCCCTAACAGGACAGATAGGGTAGTAAGGAACCAATAATGATAATAATAATAATGAGAAATGGCCCCAGAGATATATTTCATGTGTCTTGCTCTCTCCTTGTCTTTCTCCAGCAGCACAGTTTCCTAGCCAGTGGGGCATTAATCATTGGAACAGCAGCTCTAAGATAAAGGCTGGGTGAAATTTCATTGTACATCATAGAATGAGTTGTGGATGCATGAGTATGTGTCTCTCTCGGTATCTGGGAGGAGGGGATAGAAAGGCAGAGCAGAAAACTCTGTCATTTCATATATTTATACTGTTCAAGACTGTCAGGACCAGTTCCCCATTGTTACTGTGGATTAACATCATTCACGTCCTTCTGCTTCCATTGGAGGTCAACTCTCAGAAAGAGGGATAAATATTGTGACAAGTTAAATTCTTTCTTCTTTTTTCATCTGTCTTGGGGGTATGCCACAGAGTGAGGGACAGGAAGAGGGGTATCAGAAACCAGGGACAGCATGTCTGATGGGAAATTTTCTTTGCTAATCCTTGTGTGTGTGTGTGTGTGTGTGTGTGTGTGTGTGTGTGTATCTATTATTGTGGGATATTTGATTGCACTGGGATACTCCAAGACTGTGTTAATAAAATTAACCTTGGACCAAGTGGTGAAGCCAGTGACCAGTTAATAAGAATTAGCCTTGAGAGTCCAGAGAATCCAGAAAGAAGAATAGAGAGACATATAGAAAGGAAGGGACTTAAAAATTTGCAGACAGCTGAAGAGATGCTTTCTCTGGTGGGATCTCTGGTCTTAAAGGAAGGGCACCTGGTTGCTTTGTGGCTTCTCTAATTCAGCAGGCTTTTATCCCCGGCAACAGAATCCTGGGTCTTTATTGGTAAATAGAACAATGTAGATTAAAAACAACAATCTATTTTTTCACTTATCTAATAATTTTAATGAATGAGATTTTCTGTCTTGAAGGGCCCTGAACTATATCTGGGGAGAGGATTTGAATAGGATGGGAAATCAGGTGTTGTGCTACTTACAAAGAGGTTGGGAATATCTGTATGATCTTGCCTCATAAACTGAGCAGCATGAAACAAGTCCCTGGGAGCTGTGCAGAATCTCTGTTGAGAATCCATCCCAAATGAGGGTCTATGCTTCTGGGAGACCACCTGTGCTGTGTCAGTGTTAAACTATCACACATGATTTTCTGTAATAAATACAAACATATACAAGTATCCTATCTCCTCTCTCTCTCTCTCTCTCTCTCTCTCTCTCTCTCTCTCTCTCTCTCTCTCTCTCTCTCTCTCTCTCTCTCTCTCTCTCTCTGTCTCTGTCTGTCTTGATTGTCCTGTTCTCTCTGGGTCTCTGTTTCTCTATCTCTTACATGCACACAGAGAGAGACAGTCATGAGCATGAAAGAAAGAGGGAGGAAGGGAGGGAGATAGAGGGAGGGAGGGAGGGAGGGAGGGAGGGAGGGAGGGAAGAAGGGAGGGAGGGAGAGAGAGAGAAGTCTAAGTAGACAAGTAAAAGGAAGAAGAAATTGAATTTTGTATACAGCTCAGTCAAATTCGCATCAAGTGGTTCTCTCTGTTCTCTGTGACTGCTAGCCACTGAAAACAGGGTGTACATAATTCTCCAACCTTTTATTCCCAGGATGATGAGAAAATCAAGGAAAACCTTCTTTCTCCATTAGCCAACAGTAGCAGCTCTCTAGACATGAAGGCTTTAATTAGAAGGTTTCAAAAGGCAAGACTTGTCATAACAACATCCATGTGTTTCTAATTTCTCCAGTCATTCAAATAGGCACCAGGAAGATATGAAGAACATCCCACCCTCCCACTGTCTTGTCACAAACAGAATGGAATTATCTGTGTTCAAGTCTGGCTACTGGCAAAATCTGCTTGAAAATTTTTCTGTGTGGTATGAAAATAGGAAGAAAGGGTTATTTTCAAAGACAAAGAATGAAAACCAATTTTTGGACCTTGGTTTAAATTAGAATAAATGATTCTTTCTTATGATCCAAAAACATTTACTAGGTAATATATCTTTTACATGAAATTACTATTGTTTATTGGATGCTTTTGGTCATATTTAGCAAATGGGCGAAATCAGAAAAAAGTACAATATTGTGTAAATAAATCAAATATATGCTGCTCATCTTTCTCAATTGAAGTCATTCAGTTTGTAAAATGGATGTAGAGTTGTATAGTTCCTTATAATGATTACAGTGGATGATGATTCACTCAAGTGTTGTGAAGACTCTACAGGATAAAAGTAGCTCCTGCTAGGTTTTGCTTAAAGTAGAACTTGACAGATAATCTAACAAGAACATCCTTGTCAAGGAGAATGAGTTGATGTCTCTGAGATCTCTGAGGTTGGGGTAGGTTTTTTATTTTTGTTTGACTTTCTGTTTTTTTCTGTTGTTTGTTTGATTTTATAAAGACAGGTCTTACTCTAAAGCCCTGATGGTCCTGAACATTTCAACATGGTCTCTGTTGGCTTCACATTTGCCAGCATCCTCTCATCTCTACCTCCTGAGTGCTAAGATTACAGGCACCTACCACTAATCCTGATTTGGATTCCTTATTTGCCCTACCCCACCCCTTTTGAGACAGAGTGCCATATAGCCAAGTCTAGCCTCACATGCACTATCTAGCCAAACATGACACTGAATTTCTAATTTTCCCATTTCTACTTCCCAAGTGTTGGAATTGTAGCTGTAAGCTACCAATGCCTGATTATCTAGAGTATATGCCAAGCAAGCACTCTATCAGTTTTGGTATATCCCTACTCATAGGAGTCCTTATTCTCAAGACAGGAAGTTATGGAAAAGAGCCAAGAGCTTCAACGGGCAGTATGCCTCTGAGAAGCAGAGACTAGGAAGCTTGACAGCCTAAGCATTAACTATTAAGAGACATGTGTGCTTTTGGTAGCAGATGCTCAGTAGACTGTTGCATATTCCTTCATTCCAACATTGCTGATTATTAGAAGATGGTGAACAATATTCCAGGCACAAAACAATTGTATTTGAGCCAACAAGGTCCTCACTTTCTTACCTTTATTTTATATGTCTGTTTGAGGAAGCATAAGAGATGTGATAGCTAAAGCACACGATAGGAAAAATGGCCTGTGTGGCAGCAAAATTATCAATGATAGGACATAGGCTAAGGGCTCTGGCTTTGGTATTGGCTGAATAATCAGTTAGCTGGTTGCAAAAACCACAACAGTCCTTAAAACCACCTGTGGATGGCCACATGTGGGCATCTAAGAGCTGAATCAATGCCTTCTTCCAGTTGTTCAAATTTTCAATAAGATCTAGCCCTTTATTAGGAGTTTGGGTGGAAATTCTACACTATCAATAGTGCAGTCCAATTAGATGGGACCTTTTACCACTCCAATGAAAATATTTAAGCTTCTGGCATGTCTCCTGTCAGAACCTCTTCATAAGACCTTTTAAGAAATTAGGCATCTCTCTGAAGAGTGTCTGTCCCAGACACTGAAAGAAATGTACTGAAGTGGAGGCGCAAAGAAACTTTGCTCTCATCTCTTCCCTGGGTTACATGTACTGTAAACATCCAAGTCTTTAAGAGGCAGGCAGACCAACAGCATTTTTTCCTTTACCTCTTTCTCTGTCTCTTTCACTTTCTCTCTGTCTCATTCTCTCTTTCATCAAAATGATGCAATTCCAGAGAGAAACTGTCACTGGAGAATCTTACCAGGAAACAAGTACACTGGAGTCAATTTTCCTTCCCTTTAAATTATTCTCAGAAAGGGGAAGGAAAGTATCTATGTGAGGGCAAGCAGAACACAGGAGATATTTCCTGGCTGGCAGCTAAAGTCTAATTAGACTGACAAATCTTCAGCACCTTCCCCAGTTATGAGGCTTGGCAGGAAAGAAAGGAGCCTGGAGCCACACATTATGTAAGGCTGTTAATCAATATTAGCTGAGCCCTGATCCTAAAAATAAACTTTCCCGGGAGCTTTTGTTGTCTAGTGGTGAAAAGAAAGGAGTAGGAACTGTGGGTTTCTTGTCTCTTTTCTATCAAGTTCATGGCATTAGGGGAAGGAGATGGAACTGGAGGGGCTAACACTCTGAGCAAGCATAACCATCCTTGATACATACTATGATCACACGGTATTCCAGGCCTGGTAGACTTTCATCCTAAACTGAGACCAGTGGATTATTCAAAAAAAAAAAAAATGTAGAAAGTAGTTGGTGACCTAACTTGGTCCTCGAAATCTCACTGACGATGGTGTACTGTGTGTCAGCATGCTTTGTGTTTTACTGAACAGTATGAAATTCCTAATTTTTCACTATTCTGACCTACAGAAATGACAACTTTATATACTTTAACCTAAAAGACCCTCCACATGTACAAACTGATCAGCTAGGCTCTATTCTACCACATGGACACTTCCTGTAGACCTCTATTCTCATTGATAGGATCAGAAAAGGTGCTTGTCATATTGGCATATATGGGTATAGATGAACAGTTCTTATGCTAATGGACCCCTCAGAAGTGCAAGGATCAATAGGGGTATATGGTCTGGGGTAGTTTCTTAGTTGCAGATGGAATCCTAGTGTGAAATTCTTCAATGAACACGTGTGAGTGGTTTTCTACGATCAGATTTATTACTCACAATATAATAGAAGGGAAAGTAGACTATGTCTCTTAGGCAGATAATGAAACAGGCTGAGAGAAATAACTGACTGACCCTTAGACACACAGGAAGAAACAATATTCCAACTAAGAAGCTCTGGTAACAAATCCCACAGATATCCTGAAATCCTACTCAGAATAGATGATGTTAGAGGCAATTTGCTCAGATTCATGCTGTCATTACCAGTATCAAATCTGAAGTGTTCCCCTAATCATTCATAGCCTACAATTGAGGAGTCAAAGGGAGGGATTTCCACATATGTACTGTTACAAAGTCTGAAAACTTAGCTTTGTCCTGGACTTTCAAAGATGGTTTCCATTCAATCATCAACATTATGACACTTGAGATAAGAATTAAATCTGATAGCTTTTTTTACTCTATTTTTCATTGGGCTACTTCCAATTCAAGCTGAGCATCATGATTTTTCTGCGAATTATCTGGTAGTACACAGTCTGACCAATGTCAAGGCGACTTTGCCTATGACTGACTAGGATATAAAAAGTAGGTTCTGATTTGTCTTGCTAATGGCTTATAAACAGTTTCATTTGTTCAGGACACAGTGAGCTTCTGCTTAGTTGATACCTACTCAGGCTGGAGGCCAAAGAAAAGAGGATACACGTTTTCTGTTTTGTTTTTTGGGGTTTTTTGTTATTTTTTTTTCCTTTCTGAAACTACTTTTTATTATTTATTTATTTATTTATTTTGGCCTGCTCCTCTATTCTGAGAGTATTTGGGCTGGAGAGCCTAAAGGTAATGGTGGGACTCATGCCATTCATATGCCATTCATATTTTCATCAGGCCCGAAAAAGGTGAAGAAACCTGAATGTAGTCTGAGGTGAATGTGTCCATTTTAGAATCAGTATTTTTGTACTTGCACACCAATATAGGAGATAGTCAAGGTCCCATGTGCTCCTGGGAGATGGTAGAGCTCTTGTTGAATTTGAGCAAAGCTCTGGGTTTGATCTCTGATACCACAAAATATTTTCCATGCAATTTCTCGGGGTATTATTAGGTTATATCCACAGGGAGTAAATGCGTTCATTCTTCTGAGTTCTCTCTCAGATGTAGTTGGTGCAGGTTCAAGATAAGGTTCCCAAACCTTGGAAATCTTTTATGTCACATCTCTGACTTACACCAAAGCTCACAAGTCCTAGGCTTTCTTCAAGTCCAACTGTACTTACTCTTTAAGGCCTAGTTTTATGACCATCTCATCTACAATAGCACTCCAAGTCATTCTGTATTCCAACCTCCCAAGACATGCCATTACTCATAAGTTATACTGAGAGCCCTTTTATTAACTTTAGGTATTGGCTGTATGATACAAGTGTCTTATATTTGTGATTTTTAAAACCTAAAATATGTGCAAATAGGTTGATTTCAGGGCACAGCATAGTTTTAAAGCCATCTGGACTCTAATGTTGAATTTAATAAATGAAACAAAAATCTAAATTAAGTAATGAGATGGCAGAGGAGCTTATTCCTGGTGTTCTGGACTTTTATCTCTTTGTTTTGTTTTGTTTTGTTTTTCAGGATTAATTTAGCCTCAAAATTATACTCATATCCTTCTGAATATCTTATTCCCCCATCATAAAATTTCTGACCTCTGCTCTGTACTATAGCTATTCCTAACAATAGAAGCAGCCCTGTCAGTTTGGTAGATTACTGGTTAACATTAATATATAATAATAATAATAATAATAATAATAATAATAATAATAATAATAAATACACTGACAGTCTGACTCTGAACAATATACTTAGTGTAGTAGTGTTCTTATTGACATGGCAAAATATCTGACCAAGTAAATTAAGAGAGGATGAGTATCTTTTTGGCCCACAACTCCAGTGTATATCATGGTGGAGAAGGAAAAGCAATGGGAAAATAAGCAACTGGTCACAGTGCATCCACATGCAGGGAGCAGGGAAAATGAATGCGTGCATTCAGCTTGCTGTCTCCTTTCCATTCAGCTCAGAGCTCTAGCTAATGGAAAGACTCTGCACACACTTGGGATGTGCTTTTCTATCACAGTTAATGAAGGAAAAAAAATCTTCAAGAGACAAAACTGGGGACTTATTCCCATAGTCATTCAAATGTCTTCAAGTCTTCCCTGATATTGAGAAAGTCCTGGAAACCTAAAACAAGAGTCTATGGTATAAAGAACACAAGCCAATTGCAGGCCCATGGTATGAGAAACTGATGGCTTCTGCTTTATTCCCATTCAAAGACTGTCCGAAATCCCAAAGAACTCTGCTAAAGTAACCATATTGGTGCTCCATAGAGAGACACGGTGCCCCGTTGAGCCCAGTCTTTCCAGAGTTAATTCAACCAGGTACAAGGGATGTGAGGGAAGAAAGTCACTAGACCACAGCAGGCCCTGAATGGACCCCAGTCAATTTCATTAGTGGAAGTAGAATGTCTGACTTTGTAAATTATGATGTCTAATGACAAAGTCGCTTTTAGCTGTAGAGTTAAGGGAAAGATTTGTGCTTTCAGCAATAGTTATTTAAATATCCTGTTATCTACCCAAGATCCCTTAGCTAGTTTGAGATTGGAGTAGACACTAATCCCAGGATATCTAGCACAAGTTCATTACATTGTGATTGTGCCAGTGAAAAAGACTGTCCACATACCCTGAGTATTCTAGAAGTACACCATTGTACTTCTGCTTATTAAGTGGCTACAAGATAGCCTGTCTTGTCTTCTGACTTACTCAATGCCTGCTGAATATCTAGTAAGTACAAGATTTTATTGAAGATTATTATCTGCCCACCTGGCTTCTTAATGTGCACTTTAGCTGGCTTTTGCCCCTCTGAATTGAGGGGAGCATCTTGAGGCATTCTTTATAATATAAGTTCAAGATCCACTGCTTGGGCATAATAGCTGTCAGTAATTTAACATAGTCCGTGCCATTCACAAGCAATTCTGTACTCCTATCAGTAACAGACTGATCTATCACAGAGATCAAAGCACCAATTACTTCCAAAAGAGTGGAGCATTGGAGAGCTGTATCAACTCAAAAACGATTTGTTCACATTCATACACAGTGAAGAGCAGCACTAAAAGCACTCTACAGGCTTCCTTTGATCTCATGTGAACACTAGCCAAGGTCCATCAGAAATGAACTCCTCAAATGAGGTTTTTGTCGGCTTATGCTTTAGGAAGGAATTGGGGAATTTTTTGAATAGTGACATTCTTACACTTGTTGTCACACATATGCTTAATTGTTTTTTTTTTTCCTCCTAGAACCTTGCTTTAATGAGATCATCAAAGTGAAAAGTAAAAAACAGAACACTGTTTGTAAAATGGTCTGCACATGGTTCCATAGAGAAGAAAACTGAACGATGGACAGGTGAACACGAAACTTAATCTTTCCTATTTTCTTTTCTTTTTTGAAGTACCTCTCAGAGATCAAAGCTTCATGAGTCCTCTTTATCCAAGAAAATTGGCTGGGTCATACATCGGATGCATTTGAAGCTCCTGGGTCTGATGTTCTTCACCCACTATGTCCAGCATCTAAGACTTGTCCTAAATCTTTGGGTAGACTAGTAGGCTTAACTATGAAGTTTTTGAGTTTTCATAAAGCATGGGGGCAAAGTTCTTGTGGCTAGCTGGCAAGAACAAAGGCATCAAAATTTTTCTACATTATGTCTCCTCAAGTTTCCCTTTACAGAATCCTGGAGCTTCTGTATTCTTTTGCTTGGGTCTATTCAATTCCAAAAGGCTTCTGGCTTTCCTCCAAGAGTATATATGTACATACCAGTAAAAACAAGGAGTGTCAACAGATTTATAGCCCATCTTTAGAGCCTTACTGGAGAAAAAAGGGAAAAGCATGTAAAGATGTAATCCAGTTTTAACCAGCCCCTGAAAGAACAGTGTTCAGGAGTGGAAAGCTGTCCAAGAAGGCATTCTCGGGTGCTTACTTCCTCCAAGAGACACCAAGGCTTAGACTCACTGGCAAGGCTTATGCACCTTAAAATCCACTCTTGTCCAGAAGCCCTAGTCCTCTTGGGTTGTGGAAGGAATCTAGAAATTCAAACAGTCTACCCCCATTTATGTATTTACTGTGAGAGAGAAAAACCCAAAGACTGGAGATTACCACAAATTGAGGCAATTCCCAGAATCCCTAGGTAGCATTAAATCCACTTCTGGTCAGGAAAATTTTGGCCATAACACAGACTGCAGAATCAACCATTCCTATGGAGAAAAAGTCATTTGCTCTTCTGCTTCCCACAGAGCTAGCAGAATATACTCTGACAGAAACAAACCAGGTCTGCTAAGACCTGTGCAAACAGAACTATCCTTTTGCCAGCAGTAAACAGATCTATGCCTGAACTATAGGGAGTCATAATAGAAATATATATTGCCTTTTATCTTCTTCTCAGTGAGTAGAGTAAGGTGTCAAGAGTTATTGCTGTAATATCAGCAGAGAGATGCTAGTTTTCTCTTTCAAGCATGTGTGTAGGTATGTATGGAACAGCATCATGATTATAAGACTTCTCTGCAAGCCAGGTTCTTAGCAGCTTTTTGGAAAACACATAAAATTGCCTGATAGCATCATCAGCATGCATGGCTTCAAATTGTTCTTAGGAGCCATTAAAGGGGCTGTCTGGGTTTTTGCTCGAGCTCTAAGGAAAGGAATAAAGGAAGAAAACATGCTTCCATAGAGCTAAGTCACATAACAAAGTTCTGTAAGATAAAACACACACACACACACACACACACACACACACACACACACGGATAAATTTTAAATTAATGATTCACTGTAAGTTTATAGTGCCCACAAGGATGGATAGAAGGATAATGTTACAGATGACTGAATTCCTTGATCATGTGTGAAAACTGAGAAGCAAAAGAGACAAGTACTGATCTACTGATTTTTTTACAAATAACTAACCAGGGTAAGTATGATTTCTCCATAAGCATTAAGTTGCTTTCTTTGATGCCAAAGCATTTAAGGCTAATAACTCAATTAGCCTCCTACCCCGCTACTAAATAGATTTGTGAACTGCCAAGGGAGTCAGCTAAGTCTTAAGCTTTAGCTTGTATATAATTTCTTTAAATGAGCAACAACAATTAAAAACCCTTACCACAAAACTGAGAACTTTCTGCCTAGCCAAAACCAATCCTTTACACTTTCTAATATAATTAGTATATAATCTTAAATAAGTTAACAAAAATGAACTCCAACATGACAAATCATTAACTAGGACTTAATATCAAACACAAAGACTATTATTCCCAAGTAGTGGCTAAGCTTCTATCTTCAATTGTCCTTGATTTAATGATACCCATTGACCTTAATAATGTGCAATTCACATTCTACCAAATATACCTGGAGGATATGAATGGAACTGAGCGAGGGTACAGACTTGCTTATGATAATAAACTCATTTCTTCCCACTTTTCTGTTATTTTAAAAGAAAAGGTAATGAAACAAGAGGAAAGGAAAGTGTTTCTTAATAAAAGTATAGCTCATTGTTCATTTTGAAAAATAGCATTTCCACTTCAGTGGTAAATGGAAGGGATGATGTGAGTTGTCTCCTGAGCCTGTCTGTGAACACCATGTGACGCCTCTAATTATCTCACTCATTATTTACTCTTTCTTCAGTCTTAGGTCTCATTACCATGGACATCTTCATCCTTCCTTCAAATACAGTAACTCAAAGTCCTTAGCTATCTGTAATCTGACCATCGCAGTTGCAAAGTCAAGAAAGAGGAAGAATACCACAAGAGACAGGCTTACCTGAATGCTGGCTGTGGAGCGATTCTTGCGGGTGGTGGTAGTAGCCATGGTGGTAGTGGTTTCCATGACAGTGGTAGACATTTCAGGTGGCATGGAGGTTGTCTGTGTTGTTCCCAAGACTGATGGGACTTCTCCCACTAGCCGGACGCTTCCATTGATTTTAATATTAGGGTTGTTCTCAGCTGCCATGTTCAGTACTTTCAAACCATCATAATAGAGCCCAGAGAGCTGGCCTTGGAAGAGACGTCCTTTGTCCTTTCCTCCAATGGCTATTTGCGCCTGGGTGTTGAAGATGGTTAACTGCCGGCCTAGTGGATTAGGTGGAGGAAATACTATTATTTCTAGACATTTATGCCCCTTGCCTTACCTATTCTGTATGGAGCAAGCATCTAACAGGCTTCCTCGAACAACTGAAGTAGATTAAGTGTATAAAAAAGTTCACTATTGAGATTGGTGAGTAACATTTGGTGATAATTATCTCTTCCACTGTCTAGATAGAAATCTTAAGTTACCAGGATAATTGAGTATTTTTCCCATCCTAAAGAAGAAGACATATTGGTTTAAACGTGAGCAGTGCGACAATCTCCTGAGTCATATAATCGAGGATAACAGAAATATTCAGTTCAGATCATGACCAGAATGAATGCCAGATGTGCTGACTTTAAGCTACAAATTCATGTCATGACAACAAAAAAATAATATGCTACAAACACAAACTCAATGAGGTGATTTAGAGCATTAAGTTTAAAAATTAGTTTCAGTAATTAAATGAGATTTACTGAAATTAAACTGCAATTAAGAGGATCTGATTCACTGAAAGCTTATAAAAATGGACACTCTAGTCACCAGTAACAGAGTTTTCCATAAATCTTTATAGTGAGTAAAATTCTATCAGCATTTGCTATTTAGCAGTATCATGATGGATGTATAAATTGGAGGGAGGTATGATCAGTCAATAGATTATTCTCTAAGATCTTACATATTGATAAAGATAATCAGTCAGTGGATTATTTTCTAAAATAATTAGGCATTGATAAAGCTAGAATGGGAATGGAGGTGAGGATGAGGTAATTTTAAAATGGTTTTAAGTAGATATAGGAAGAATAATCAGAATATATTATGTGTATGTGTGAAACTGTCAAATAATAAGATTAATCAATAAAAAATAATTTTAAAATGAAGATGGTTACTGACAAAACAACACATAAAACTTTTTAAATGATGTAGAGATGTCGTAATGGATTGTAAAATATCAATAGTTACTCTTATTTCAGGTTTTCTTACAGGTACCGTTTTTACTTCTGTGGAACAAAAGCTATCCAAAAAAAAAAAAAAAAAAAATCATGGCAGAGCAGTTTAGAATGGAGCATTGAACTAGTCAGGCCATTCTCAAAGATTTCTACTTATTTTAAAAAGCCAAACTAGGTCTTTCCCATGGAGGAAAACAGATTTTTAAATCTCTTTGTAATTTATCATGGCAGCAACATGTTATGGCCTTCTTTCATGTTATCTCTTTAGATGAATTCCATCTGCTTCCCCATATTGAGTAGAATGGGGAAAAGACATTCATAGAACTAGATATATCCGTTTTGGAATTTTCTTTACTCAGTGATCAACAGATCCACTAATCTTCATCTAATAAATTTGGTTATTTTAGGTGTAAATAATCTGAAACAACTTTCTGCTGCTCATGCCTGCTTGGTAAAGCACACATGCTTTCCTCCTCCAAACTCTAAATATATGAAATGAGGTTTGCTGCGGTATTTGGCCTCTCAGCACCTATCACTAATATGCTAAGCTCAAGCCTACCCAATGCACAGCTAGCCTAGATTTCGGGAACTGAATGTTGATATAGCTTCTCGGTGTGCACTACTGGAAAGTAGGGGAAAGAAGTGAAAGGAAACTACACGTGTTCAGAGGGGACTCTTTAAACAAGTGTCAACTTTATTATCTGGTCAATTCTTGAATAATTTATAAATAATGCTACTCTTCTTTTAAACTGGGAAGCATTATTAGGGTAGAAATCATCCACACTTCTTAGGAGTCTTGGAACCATACAGAAAAATCTCATATTTTAATGATAACAGAATTTCCTAGGTCCCAGGGAGGTAATCAATTCGCTCCATACTTTCCCAAGAATTCCTTTAGGATCCTGTGAGTTGGCACCATTTGACAGTTGCATAATGTTTGCCTCTCTTCTCTTCACATGAGGTGCAACATGTCTGATGCATAATGGTGCTGGGTAATGGGCTGGAGTTCAAACTTCTTTTGAGGGAAGCCATACACTTACTACAGTCGAAATGGGATAACAGATGCAGAAAATTAAGTTCTGCTTAACTTCATATCAGCATTTGGAGCAGCTTAACATACTGATTTAGAAGAAGCTATACAGTGGGAGATTTTCAGGATATAACTTTAGTATCTTAAACTAGATAGCCCTCATGTAAGGTATCTTTTGCATTCGTACAACTGTTTTCCTTTTATAACTCTATCATCTATCTATCTATCTATCTATCTATCTATCTATCTATCTATCTATCTATCTCTCTTTCACACTCTCCCCATCTTTCTCCCTCTCTCTTTTCTATGTAGACCAGAATTGGTGATTAGTTAATGGCTGAGTAACCTTGATCATATGTAGAAGATTTTAATATTCTTGAAATGCTTCATAACAATAACCTCTTATATTGGGCCTCATCTTATTTTCCTGGAAGGATTCATTCTGCCAATACTAAAAAAAATGGGATGACAGTCAGAGAAAATTGAAATTCAAACTGCAATAGACTGGCTGGAAATGATGGATTGCCTTCTTTCTATTTGCTATCATTCACTCCATAACGTGGTCACTGCTTATTCAAGAATGACCGGTGAATGAGAAAAGGCAGGCATGTTTGAGGCTATTAGACTGAAGGCTTTACTCTTGGTTCTCCCTGCTCTGCCTCTGGGACCCAGCTACTCACTTCTTAGATCCAACACCCTGGTGGGTAGGCAGATGGGGGGGCTATCCAAGTTTCATTGTCTCTTCCTGTCATAGGAAGTGTGTTGGGAAGTCCTGTGTCTGGGCCTTTTCCTTTTGTTTCACAGCCTTCTTTTAGCCATCTGCACTTTGTCTAAGTGATTAAGGACAAAACACCTGCAGATCTCCTTCCACGTCTTACTGTATCTGTCTCATTGCTCTTTAGCTGCGCGAAAGGTTCTTGAACAATAGAGAGACAATTTCAGTACCCTCTCTGTAGGAAGGATGTACAGGATTGACAGGAGAAAGATCCTGTGTGATTTTTTTTTCATTTGCCCCAAATGCTTCACTATATATGCCAGATATCATTCTCATTGTTGTGATTGGTAATATGTAAAGTTTTAGAATAAAATATCATCATAAATGTGCATTTGAATAAATGTGCACTATAAATATATATATATATAATACATGTGTGTGCATATATTTTTTGGAGTCTGAAAATTGTTTTACCAGCAATAATACACAATTTGAAGATAACACCAGAACAGGATTCCTAGCACATAATTGTTTACTTCATTTTAGATGCGCATACTTTTGGAAGTCATTATTTGTTGCTTCATTTTAACATCAAGTTCACATAGGCTTATCTTAAATCTTTGCACGTCTCTAGTCAGTGTTACACAAAGACTAATTAATTAAATCTCAGAATACCCTGAGGGAGTAGACAGTACTATTTCTCCTCTTCTCATATGGGAAATCTGAGACACAGAGAGGTTAAGTGGATTGTCTAAGGTCAGAAAATCAGTCCATAGTAGACAGCCAGCTACAGACTTGGGAATGCTGTGACCCAGCTCTCCTCCCCAGTGACTGAGAAGTAACTCTAAAAAAAAACATTCCTTGTGCTTCTGGATGCATCTGTCTATTCATCCTGTTTATCCATTTACCCTTTATACTCATCTTTACAAACAAGGTCTTTCAGTGTGAATTTTCCATTTCATTTGAAAATAAAGTTAGCTAGACAGAGGAAGAGGTAAATAGAGTAGATGCTACTCACCCAAATTATATAATGAGTAATTTCAGGGAAGACAGCAGAGAAGATAATCTTACAGTTTGCAAATAAATTGTTCAATAACATATATGTACATACCCATATATATCTAAGAAAGAGACCAAGACACTCCCACTCATACCAGCTCAACAACCCTTCCAATACCAGCACTCAACATGTGTACCATGTCTTCTGTTTACATAAAATCCAACTGGTAATGAAGCTATCATAGGAAAACCAAAAAGCTACTAACTGCTTTATAATGGTTTATACAAATGAAAATGCCTGGCATGCTATTGAACTTAAGACTTCAAAAGGCAATGGAATAAAATAAAATATTACTAACATAAAATTGAAAGAAACACAAAAGTTCTCTCAGGCACATGAGACTCCAACATGCATCTAGTTCTCTGTTTTAAAAGTGAGGCAATTGTAGTCTTTAATGTTAAAGGGACTTTATGAGCTGTTGATTACTACTCAGAATTATTTGCTTTTTAGAGTTATTCTTAATTTATTTTTAATTATACCACATATGTTGAGAACAGGGCATGCAGTTAAGATTTGGTAAGGATTTTCTATGTCTAAAAGTCTAAATGTTTTCACCCAGCTAAAAATCACACATACATGCCCTCTGTCTTTTATTTGTATATTATGTAATATCCCCAATTACTCTGTATGTAACTTGATCAAATCTCCGCACAATGTAAGGGGTTCTTTTAGATCTCGAGACAAGTTAGGAGGTACTGCCTCAAGAAAGAACAGAACTTCCAAGTTTTCTTGGAGATAAGAAAATTTTCATCATTAAAAAGCAACTGTATATCTAGGAAGCACAAGAAACCACACAGAATATTCTGCCAGGATTTATAACTGTTGCCCTCTTTTATTCAAGGAGTGGTTGTTTCTGTTAGCAAATCACAACCTGCTGTTTTGACTTTCACAAGACTTTTCCTTTAGCAACTCACACTCCATTGCATAAAAGTCTACAGATGCAGGCAGGCATCACACCACCACAGTATAAAACAGGTTTGTTTTGTTTTAGTTTTCCTGCCGCAACTGGAAAGTAATTGAGCTCTCCTAGAAACTTTTGCCTCTGATAGCTTGAATTTGGAGGCAAAATCTGTTGTTTGCCAGCCTTTCTTTGTTTAAGAACAGATGAAAACACATACTGCTTTCTTTATAACATTTGTTTTAAGCAGTGTAAGTTTAGAGAGTTGATCTAAGAATTGTTGTTTTGGTTTGGTTTGGTTTTTTTGGCTAACCATACAATAGACAGTAAAGCCAAAACAAGTCTCAAGATGTGATTTAACAATTTCTTTTGAAAATTATTTAGAAAGCTTTGGTGAGAGAAAATTTAAAATGAATTAACAAATAATGTCATGCAGTGGTTAAATTACCACAGTCCCTTCCTTCCTTCCTTCCTTCCTTCTTCCTTCCTTCCTTCCTTCCTTCCTTCCTTCCTTCCTTCCTTCCTTCCTTCCTTCCTTCCTTCTTCCTTCCTTCCTTCCTTCCTTCTTCCTTCCTTCCTTCCTTCCTTCCTTCCTTCCTTCCTTCCTTCCTTCTTCCTTCCTTCCTTCCTTCCTTCCTTCCTTCCTTCCTTCCACCCTTCCTTCCTTCTTCCCTTCCTCCCTCCCTTCCTTCACCCCTCCTTCCCTTCCTCCCATTTTCTTTTTAAACTGAGTTTGCTAGAATGTGTTGTTTGTGGCTGCCATGCTGACAGCAGGCTAGATGTTAGTCCCTTTAACTGTGTTTTAATGACGATGTATTATTGCATGATTTATCAGCATATGGCAGGTGGAAGCTGACACAAATTATAATGAAAATTAAAACAGTCATTTATGCAGCAGGCGATTATCATTTAAGGAACATTTATTTGCAGGCTTTAAAAATGAGGGTTTAGAATCAAATGATTTTAGAATGAAAGTTTGAAGGACCGTTACCTTTTTCCTGTAGCCATTCTTCTACAGGCCGGTTATATTTGAAGGGGATTTTCTGTTTTACCATTTGGAGGCGTTCATTATCAGTGTTGCCTTTAAAGTTTAAAAAACAGCTTAAAGAACAATCTGAAAAGTCAATAGGTCATTAAAGAAAAAAAACATCCTAGGTGTTCAGTTTGTTTTATGAAGATTTTTAGAGGTAGATATCAATTTATCTTTAGGAGAGGTGAAGTTGAAGTTGCTCTGCCCTTGGCTGACAAGGTTTGAGGTCAGACTGACCTCAACTGTGCAGTGCTCCATCATGTTTTGGTCACATGGTTTGGGATATAGATCCGTAAGCAGTTGGGCTATTTACAGAAATCTCCTTCCCTTTTCAGCCTGCCTACTCCTTTTCTACCATCTCCCAATGAGTTAGTTCCGGGGAAGCTCATTGCTCTCATTGAGTTGAATAATTTTCCTACCACTACCATATCCATTTCACAATGCAAAGGGAGCATACAGGTCTTCAGTTGCATGGATACTACTATTTTCCTGATGGGTTCCATTCAGGAGCACAGTGCCCTTGCTGCCCTTTTCAAGCATCTGTATTTGTTTGCTCTCAATTTTAGAAAAGGGTGTGAGGAAAAAAAAAATGATTGAACCCCTGCTAGCCAAAGGAGATTGACCAAGAAACAATTCCAGGGTTTTATTACATTTGTTTGTTTGTTGGTGGTTGGTTTGGTTTTCTGAGATAAGACTGTGTAGTCCAGATTAGCTTTAACTCATGGTAATTCCCCTGTTTCAGTTCCCTAGAGCTTGGATTAAAGGAAGATGTCTTATTCAAAAAGAAAACCCTGAAATTACTATACCTATGTGAAACTGGCAGAGTAGCGGAGGTGGCACTGTGGACCTCTATCTTTTTGTTGCTCATTTTAACAAGATGGGACCCACATAGAACATACTTACAGGCAAAGGAAGTTATACTGCTAGGTAGCATTTATAGGCTTTTGAGTATTTCTACTTTATCATTGCTAGAACATGCTGGCTCAGCTATTCATTCTCTCTCTTCTCTCTATAAAAGGGACTTCTTGAAGAAGAATTTATTCAAAA
The DNA here is from genome assembly GCA_033318265.1 of Phyllotis vaccarum. Lineage (NCBI taxonomy): Eukaryota > Metazoa > Chordata > Mammalia > Rodentia > Cricetidae > Phyllotis > Phyllotis vaccarum. The sequence goes on from JARWLC010000006.1 coordinate 58,669,248, forward strand.
AGCCTGTTAGGAATATTTCTTCCAAGCATGAAATATCATATTAATTTCAAGCTCAAACTTTGTGTTTAACTGCTGGGATGGCCCCTCTACCTTTTGTAACTGCTATTACCACTCCTGGGTGGTTTCTCTAATTAGGAGAGAACTTAAAAGTGGTCGTGTGGAGTTTCACCCCTAATGAAAATTCATCCAATAATAAAATAATGAAGGCATGCTTTGGGAACTGTTTTATCTCATTGACCAACCTCAAATTGATTTAGGAAAAGCCAATGTACTATAATCCATCATGTTTGGTTCAGAGTCCTGTATTAAAACTTAGGGAACTCAATCCCAAATTACTAATATTCTAACAAGGAAATAAAAATCTTAAAACAGGTGAGTCAAGAGCAAATTATAAAGAAGTCTGGAACTCAGAGTGGATACTAGGCTCTAGCATAGCATCAGACCAAGGAAACAGAAGTGAGCCCACACATTTGAATCACAGACCCCTTGTAATGCAGCACTTATCACTGGTTGAGAAGATGCCACATATGATAATTAGGACCTGTTTTCTGGGCTTTGAGGAAGAAGGTCAGAAGAATCTAATAGAAATTGAATACTACTATTAGGGGATGGACAGTTGTTCCCCATAAGCTTCTCTGATGATAACAGTATTCTAAAAATTTGATTCATCTTTTCTGCCCTGGAACTTAAACAAATAAACAATGGCTGATGAGAAGCAACTAGGGATATGCTTCCAGCCTTTACTACTGTATTTGTCTATGTAAATTCTAACATATCAACAGATGAAGGGCGGTTGCAGCTCACTGGAGGCTTTCTTGACTACCAACTCAAGGCCTTGGGTTGTTTCTTAGGACTATCAAACAAACAAGAACTTATCGGGGGATAATGAGGTAAGGAGAACTGAATGATAAACAGTTTTGGATTCTCATGGATAATTTAAAACCTTTCCCAAAAGACAGCAGCAGTAAGGGTAGGAGACAACAAATAAAAGGGAAAGACCAAATAACATTATTTCTTGCTGCCTCAATTTGGCAAGTGAAGGAAATTGGCTTAACTGGCCCCATATAGTTCCAATTACTGCTTGTGATGATTGCTATCTTTGGAAGAAAGTGTATTTTATATTCTATTAACCCAAAATAGGGTCGCTTCTCAAATGTTTTCATAGAAAAGAAGTATTTTTTCTGAAAATAGCCCACATGCCTAACTGTTCTTAGCTCTCTCAAAGAGACCAACACTCATTATTCATCTTCTTTTAACTATAAAGCAGTGTGGGAAATCATTTAAGGACATGATATAGGCAGGAAAAAGAAGAAATTTTGGGGTACTCAATGGAGAAAAGCACAGCTGGAATCAACCTCTGACCTTTCTGAAAATATAAAGAGAGAGAGAGAGAGTCCATTCTTCTCCACCTCCACTTTAAAGACATTTAGAAGCATGGTTTAAGTCTTGCACACCAGACTGATACCATCTGGCTCCAAGGACAGATCTAGCATGCTGTTAAAAAGTTGTGACATATTTGAAAAACCACATTGGTTTAAGTCACCACATTAACAATGTTCTTAGTCTCTTTTCATGTACTTGTTGGCTTTTATTTTAGTTTATCTAAAACACTAGTCAACTCTGTTTAAGAAACATGTGAACGTGAATGAGTCAATTTGCCCTGAGCCCATTCCATTGACTGACAAAAGGGCATATCTTTATATAAAAATTGAATTCTACAGAGGACTACTCCAGAAGCTGCACAAACCTCTTTAAATTGATATACATTCTTATTAAATACACAATGACATTAAATTGTACATTTAATATAACAAGTAAAATGGACATTTAAAGAGTGTAATTGATCATGCAACAAAAATAATGCTATATTCAGGATAGAATGGTCTTATGACCGGTAAATTAAAATGTCCTTCCAATAAAGCATATACTTTACTTATCTGACAGAAACATCAGTTATTTACCAGAGAAACCTTTAAATTGCATAAGAAGGTCTTAAAGTAAGGAATAAAGGTATCTGTTAGAGTATAATTTTAGAAAAACAAGTAACTATGTTTAAGCCTACTTGAAATAGAATGTGTACATGTTTATTCTCCATCACTCTCAACAAGGTATTCAGATTTTCGTGCAATCGGTTTCCTACAGTCTATTAGCAGTAATATAAGGTAGTTCCACTTCTGGAGACTTATACAATATGCACTGTGAAATTATAACATTGTGCAGAGCAGAAGGCTCTGTGGTAAATTACTAAAGCCCAACTGGTTCATACACATAGCACTGATCACTGCTTAGAATTACCTCACAGTTCCCACTTTGGGCTTAACCCATCTGAGGATGAAAGTAATGGAAACAGAAGAAGATAAGACAAGAAAAGCCAACTGACCTTTCAATTTGTCCCCAGCTTACATCAGTATCTCTTTAAGATGAGGACTTGAAATTTGTTAATCACCACAATAAATTAAATATAAAATAAAATAAAAACACAATAAAGATAAAGATAGAAACCTTCAACTGAAGAACTGAATGAATACAAAAAAGAAATTTCTACATAGAACAGAAAGTAATATGTCTAACACTAAGGTCCAAATATGGGTTACATTGTTATGAGTTACGTTAATTTTTTAAAAGTGCTAATCAATACAGGTTCAAAGTTTAAGCTATGGAATTTGGAGATATATCTGTTTTAGAGTTGTAAATTTAGCATTTATTAGCCTTATGACTTTGGGGGACATCGGTTAGCAGTAGACTCTTTATATCTCAGCTCACCATAGGACTTAATACTGAGTAATAGGGGGTATAATATACATGATTACTGATGTATAGAAAACACTGGACTCATTCATGAGAATACTATTAAAATAACCTAACTCCCCTGTGTTCCAAAGGAAGAACAATGGTTCCAAGCAAGGTTTGTTTCCATGTTGTCAAAACCTCATCAATTGTCATTCAAAAGACAACTATATCCCAGTTGGTCTCACAAAAACAAAACAAAACAAAAAATCACAAAACAAGTAAAAACATTCTAAATATCCCCACAGAATCTCCAAATGTTTCTGTTTATATTTCTGTGTTTTCTAGAATATATTCAGCTAACTCCAGTTCCAAGGCAAAATGGGTTTCTAAAACCCCTGAAAGTAAAAGAGCAATTCAGGCACTGACAAATGTGATTTTTTGGTCCAGCCACAGGTAATGATGATATAGTGCCCCTGAGTTGAGGAAGAGAATCTTAAAGGTTCTGGTAATTTACACCAGACTGGCAGAAAATGCTTTTCTGAAAGTAGACTATTAATACTGTCTGAAGTGTCGTCAAGCACGTAGCCATGCTAATAGGAATAACTGTAACAACATTCACCTGCATGAAATGAATGCCAGAGGTATTTTTACATTTTGTTTTGAGCTCTAAAATGAGGAAAGAAAAGTTTTCTTTATTGCTCTGTCTACACTAAAGAAATGAGATTGTGAGTCTAATGAATAGTTGGAGACTGAGGGTATGGACTACGGCTGGTGGCATAAGAAAATCGATGCTGGCAGTTCACAGGCTGGTGCCATGCCTGTGTCCCCAAGGAACACTTTGTGAGGTTCAAAGCAAATATATAACACTGAAGAAAAGGGACCAGGGAACTCTCTGAGTGTGGCTCTGGCCACATTCCCGGAGTTTCCCCCAAACAGCTTTCTTAAGAGTCAGATGGTTAAGTGTACTGTCCAAAGGGCATCAGAAATGTTCAGTCACTTGGAAAGGATGGATGGACCTCAACAAAGAGCTAATATCTTATATTTATAAAGTGCCTTTCAAGCAAAGAGCTCAGAATGCAATTATAAACACCGTCTCATTAATCCTCCCGACACACCTCTAGGCTGCAGGAAAGAAACTATTTGTATGTTGTGAGCCTTGATCCTTTAGTGTGCCACGGCAAAGGAATTAATCTCTTAGAACAGAAAACTGATTGGATGGAGGAAGTGAATTTAAACACTCAGAACACATGGGCATTGTTAACTAAGCCAGATTTTGTAGATTTACTCCACTAATTCCTTCAGCTATGGAGAACTAACTTTCCTGCAGAACAAGACAGCCATGTGTATCTCCTAGGTAGACCCTGACATGACTGACAGAGCTCACTTCTTTTGCATATGGTATGCTACTTTTCACCCTTCACAAAAGAAGTTGAGATACGCAGGCCTAAGTGGTATTCTATATCTAGCTACCCAAGTGGCCCTGTCTTTAACCCTTGCCATCTGTTGCTGTCTGTAAACACGCTTTTTATGCACATATGTTAACACTGAATGATTCTTTCACATACTAAAAATAAATCAAGGAGCCATTTTTTTTATTGGAATAGTATGATGCCAAGGAATTTAATGCATAAATAGGACATGTGTCATAATTTCTTGTCTCTTCTCCTTCCTTTACGGTTAGCTTGAAGCTCATTTATTCTAAAGTCCCCTCCTACTTTGTGAACTCATCAAGAATATTTTGAATCTATATTGGATTAATAAAATGAGGTCCAGATGATTGCAACATCTTCATTCTCTCCCATAGTCAAAGAGAATGTTCTAAAAGAATTTGAATAGAGCCCTTTTCACTGTTATTGGACTACATGGAATTAATTTCTTATTTAAGAGCTGATCTTAAAACTGATAGACTATAAGTTAATGAAACATAAGCTGGCCATAATATTTGTTTTCCTCAATCTTTTTTCCTATGATTATTCTGAAATTCACACTGAGGATATGTTAGCATATTCTCTGGGATTTCTATTTCTCCTTTATAAAAAACTTATCATTATCACAGCTTTACATTTCAGTTTCTTTACGTGTAAAATATTACTGCTGTAATAAGTACAACATGAAATTGTTTCAAGAATTAACTGAGGGATGCTATGGGAAGCAGTTATCAAGGTGTGCACCAGACAATCCTAGGTATAGGTCTTCATGTTTGCTGTTTTGAACCAGTACCAGATTCTAAAGTATTAATCATGAAAGAGGTGAATTCAATAAAAATTACTTCCTTGCATAAATTTTAGTGCAGAACATTTTTATGTTTCCTTATCAAAAAATTTTACATTTCCTTAGCATGACCCCTTCAGCCACTTGACATATGACCCTTCAAGATTCTAACCTCAGTTCCCTTTTCTCTTACTATTTATGCTCTCCTTGTGGCAAAAGCCAGGGTGTTGGCTTCAGCCTTACTCGTCTTCAGGATCCCTGCCTTTCTGTGTATCTGCCTCCGCTGTGAGTGCCCGACCTCTCTTGTATTGTTAGATTTTTTTTTTCTTTCTATACACTCTCCTTTTATGCTTGCTGTGCAGAGGATATGACACCCGATTCTTCTGAAGCCAAGAATGCTATACTATTTGATTTACAAACTACTCACACATGCGTGCTTGTGAGTTATGTTCCCATCAGAGAACAGATGAAAGCATTGGGAGAATAATTTTCCTGGGTACCCTACAGTAGAGTTTGGAGCCTCAGGAAGAGAATGTCATGCTGGGGCTGGAAAGATGACTTAACACTTGAGTAACTTTTTTTTCTCTTGCAAAAAGACCTGTACTTGGTGCCCAACACATATAACAAGCTGCCTACAATGAATTACCTATAACTCAAGCTCCTAGGGGAGCTGATACCCCCTTCTGGCCTCCATAGGTACCTGTACTCATGCATATGTGCACTTATGGATGTACTCAATCAAAAATAAAATAAATTTTAAGATAATAATGTTATGCAAATGTCTGTATCTATAATATTATAAAAATTCTTATAATATACTTCTGTTTAGATATAATGAAATCACTGGAGCTTATAAATAGAGATGTCTTTCAGATGACATTTTTCAGCTTCTTGTCACTATAATAAAATACCTGAGGTTATTGCTTAAAAGTGAAGAAGATATATTTTGGCTCACCATTTTAGAAGTTGCAACTCAAGGTTAGATGATGACATCTGCTTTGGACTTCTAGAAACATCAAGTGTGCGTGGTGGAGCAAAACTTTTCCCTTTACTAGCCTGAAATCGAAAAGAGGGAATCTGGAGATGCCAGTCACAGTCCCCTTCTAGTTGTGCCTTCAGTGAGCTAAGGATTATTCATAAGGATTATCAAAGTCCCATTTGTCAACTGTTGGTGATAATTCCTGAGTGTATAGAGTCCTCCTCACAGAGTCCCCAGTTGCCTTTTACACATTTTAGTGTGTTTACTGCCTTTTCTTCCAGAACTTTCATTATTCCTGGTTCTGTATGGAGATCTTAGATTCACTTGGAGTTGATTTTAGTGTACTGTGACAAATGAGGATTGAATTTAATTTTCCTTACATGGATATCCAATTTTCCAATACCATTTGTTAAATATGTTTTTTTTTTCACAGTGTGTGCTTTGAGATTTCTATTAAAAATCAAGTGGCTATAATTGCATCGGAGTCTTCTATTCTATTCATATGCATGTCTGTTTTGGTACACATACCAAACTATTTTTATATACTATGGTTCTGTAGAATAATTCCAGATCAAATATGTTCTCTTCTCTAATAATATTCTTTTTCTCAGTATTTCTCTGGCTATAACTTCTTAATTGTTCCCCTGCTGCTAATACAAAGATTTTGATGATCAAACATTTAACATAAAGACTTTGGGGACATGTAAGATCCAAACTATAGCACGGACCTGCCTTAAAGCCCATGCCTAAGAGTGAATAGAGATACTGCTCTATTTATGATAATGTTATATTTCAATAAGCACATTATATGTCAAAAAGTAATTGAACGTTTAAAATATACTTAGTGTAGCTAAGCTATATTCTCTAGAGTATGTATTATTCTCCCTACATTATTATATATCTAATTTGGAACTACCATAGGATGCTCTGCCACCAAGATAGAGTTTATTACTACACATGTCTAGTCTACAAAAACACATCTAAATTCAAAGCATATTCACTATTGAATGTGTATTGCTTTCACACCATCATACAAATAAGCAAAGCTGTAAGTTGGACTACTGTAAGTCTTGGACCAACTACCTATTCCTTCCAAGATCTCGATGTCACTATTTCGTCTTGATCGATTATCCACACATGACCTGGTTAGAGCACAGGTATGCATTATTTGTCTGAGCCACCACTATCCAACGTTTGTTATCTACTGAAACCAAAAACAGCTCCCGGTTGAATTGTCTCCCATAAATATTAGTCAATTTTGCATTCATACAATGCAAGTTTTGAACTTCAAAGCAGGACTTTAATTACATCCCAGTAAATTTATTCTTCTTTTGTTTCATAACAGCCTTCAAACCTGATAAGAAAATGTTTACCTCTGGATTTCCTTTGGGTTTTGTAGAAGGTATCTCCCTTAGCTCTGTGTCATCAGCAAAATTTAATAAGCCTATCTTGTGTACATTTATTTTAGTCACTGAAAATATTTTGCGAAGTGGGAGAACCGTAGTGAGGCTTTATCATGTCACCAAATTCACTGCAGTCTGTTTCTCTCAGAGGCAGAGCTTGGTCTTCAAAACTTAAAAGTAAGCTGGATGAAAGGCCTGATTCTTTTTCTTAAGGATTATTTTTAACGGTCTTTGGTATTTTGCCTGCATTTATATCTGTGTGAGACCGTCAAATCCCTTGGTGCTGATGCTACAGACAACTGTCAGCTGCCATGTGGGTGCTAGGAATTGAACCTGAGTCCTCCGGGAGAGCAGATAGTGCTCGAAATCATTGGGTCATCTCCCTAGTCTTAAAGATTTAATTTTAAAGAGTGAGACAAACATCTATGGCCTGCTGGAGAATATGAAGGGACTGGTCCTGTAGAAAGAGCCACAGAATCTCCACGACTTGGGGCAACAGTCAAAGAGGGGTTTCAATGAGAGGCTCAGTGGTAACAGTGTGTTAGAGGCCAGGGGCTTTGAACCGGACCAATAACTCACTGCAATAACCCTTTGTGGGCATGGCTGAGTGGAAAAGGGTATACGGAATGGCATACAGGTATGTCACAGCTGCCAATGCTGCTAAGATGAATGAAGACATGCTAGAGCTGTGGGAAAGATAGAGCAGTGAGGTGAGGTTTTTGTTTGTTTTGTTTTTAATTAATTAGGAGTGTCTTAGGGGGTGCTGTAGGGGTGAGGGGTAGATAGGGTGTGGTGACTAGAAGATGAACAGGATTGGGGTGCATGATGTGAAATTTCCAAAGAATCAATAAAGAATTTTGTTATTAAAAAACAAATTCTGATATTATAACAATAATGCCTGTGGTCATTAAAAATAAAATGAGCTGACCACAAAAATCCTTTGCATACACACAAAAGAATGGGATGTGGTGGAAGCAACAGTGTTGAACTTAGAAGTGAAATTGTAAACAACTCTGAGATTCTCTCTTTATTTCTGATATTGCCAACTACAAAGAGCTTTTACTAACAAAGACACCTAAGAAGGTTTATAAAGAGGTGGATAAGGTACGGGATTGAGGTAGTGAGGAAAAAACAGTCAGGAAATAAAATCAACAAGCTCCTTATCCTTTTGAGTGTGAGTAACATAACCAATCTCCCACACAGAAGTAAGTCTCCAGAAGACCAGAGTCCCAGTGCCAAGTTTGACTACAATTGCTCTGATACTTGAGAGGCACCTGCCTAAGCTGTTCCCAAAGCCTGACCTAGAGAAACCATGAGTTAATAAATGCTACTTCTATTATTTGCTATTTTCTTATTAATAAATAATAAGTAATACTATTTATTAAATAAAGAGGAGTGTTTCCTACATAGCAATGTTTTGAATTGCTAGAGAACTGATTAACCTCAATGAGATTTTTTTCACAGCTTTCCTTATACTGTCCTGTTCAGGAAGTAATTCCATCTCTCTGTACCAGAGTTTATAGTGTTCTCATTGTCTATCCATTGACTATAATTAGCCAGAGGACATTTACACTTGTTTAATGAAGATATGTTTAAATGAACCTGAACTAGTCCTCAGACAGCATTGGGTTTTTTTTATTAAATATGGTAAAATATTACCAATGTTTTTGTCAAATGCAACACAATTGTGAATATGACTCCCAAGTTTAAGAGACCCATCTTTTCATACGACAGAAGATTTGGTGCATATCTCCAGAGCTATTTTCTGTTGTACTTTCTTTCTATTCGTTATTTTTAAGTGAAAATAATCAGGGCTTAGAATCCAGGTGCCTTATGTCTCTAGGGAGCTTACATGGGACACAGAAACTTGATCTCTTTGAAAAACTTGCTTTGCTATTTTCTCACCTTTGGTGGGACTCAGAGCTAAGATTTTTCATTTCACTCAGTGTTCTTATTCTCTATAGTCTGAAGGAATCCACCAATGATACATACAATTGTATATGTAGGAAGTGGAGTGTTCATGTTTATCGCTGTCACACTTCTTTTGAGAGCTCTGTCAAATCTTGTAATATATCACAAAGTAGTTTCTGGCAAGAAAGTTTACAAAAATGTATTACTTATTCTTTCATAGAATGATAATTTGTAAGGTTGGAGTCTTCAAAGAATATTTGTGAAATATAATTTCCCTAATTTGATGTTTTTCACAGTTCTGCTTCCTTGGAATGTGCAACCCAGCCTGGGAGAGCATAAGAGTTCAGATTTTGAATAATACTTTTCCTCATAAAGGTATTAATTAAATATCCATGTCGATGCTTGTTTGCCTATTTGTTTATTATTATGGCGTTCTAAAATTTCAAAGAGTGTGCTAGTTTACAGCTATGTACCACCTGTAAGATTCAAAGGTCAGATGTATACGCTGTTGTAATGTGAACCAAGATTCAAAATGTCCCAGTAAAGAGGTCACCTCAGGGAATGGAGTAGCTTAGTGCATTCTGAATTCACACAATACCTCGTTAATTCTACTTGGTAAATTAATTCAAATTGATTTGTTTTTGAGACTGCAGCTTGGCCTCAAGTATGGTTGCAGACAAAGAATAATTAGACAACAATGTTTAAACTCAGCGGAACATCTAGAGAAAATTTGAATTAGTGTGAAGACTGTATTAAAAATATCAGTGTATGTTTAAAAAGAGAAGAAAGAAAGATGAAAGAAAAGTCAGCAAGAGAGACTACCCTATATAATAATAACATCAACTTTTACAAATGATACAGACATTTTATGAGCATTCCAAAATGTAAATGAAGTATTTGAAATGATCCAGAAATAAAATAATTGAAATGGCTGTTTAATTTAAAAAAATAAAAACCACTTAATTCAATTTAAGGGAAAATGATCAAATGCACTAAGAAAATGATGAAGAAAGGAAAGCAAAAAATAAAAGTAAAAGGTAGATTTATGATACAGATGATACAGTATGAGAAGAAAAGATTAACTTCAAAACACCAGTGCCTAAAAAGAGAAAAGATAAAGAACTGGGGAGGTGACTTATATAGTACAGTGCTTCTGCCCTCCTGAACACTAAATTCAAACTCCCATAATCTACAAGGAAGGGGAGAGAGAGAGAGAGAGAGAGAGAGAGAGAGAGAGAGAGAGAGAGAGAGAGAGAGAGAGAGAGAGAGATATTGAGAGATTGCAGTTCCTTAGCAAAAGGTGCTCTACCAGACTTCAGGGACCTTCTTCTCTTTCATTGTTTCAAACTGAAAAGTAGGCAGCTGCTGCTCATTGCAATGTCTGTACATCAGGACTTTTGCAATGGAGCTATATCATCTTTCCCACTAGCACAGTAGCAGTAGAGTCTGTCTTTCTGTTTTGGGTCCTGTTGACTGTTGGATCCTCTGCCAGTGGCTGATTAGCAAAGGTGTTGTGAGATGAGACTGAACTGTACTTGAGGATGTGTATTTGCCGCTCTTCCTGCCATGCCCTGTGATGGTGAAATGAAGAAGATGGGGCTAGGTTCTTTCTCCACCAGGAGGGAGAGCCAGCCAAGCAGGAATCCCCATTCCACTCAATAATCTCATCTGAGCCATCACTAGTGAAGGACTAAACTTTAAAACTATAACTCAATCCTATCTCATGGGAAAAGAGAATCCAAAGAGAGTCAGGTGTGCTTCTCTACAGCAATTCTGCCTATGCCTTTCTTTCACTTAGGAAATTGGAATGTTTGTCAGACAAGTAGAAGTTGCTTCAAGCTGATCTCCAAATAAATGATATAAGATGTCACACCTGTGGGGAAATGGACCCTTCTTCTGAGATAGAAATGGGTGGGGATTTTACAGGACACAAACCCCAAGATTCTTTTCTTTGATGTGAAAAATTTCTTTCTATATACTATAAATATTAATCTTTAAATAAAAAACTATTTAACCCATGACAGACATCATTAAAAAAATATCACAACATTAATTAAAAAAAAAAAAAAACAAAAACAAAACAAAGTCAGACAGACTGAGCCAGCCGGCCCCCGCCCCGCCAAAAAAAATATATATAAAATACACAAATAAACCACAGGCCACATGACAAAAAAATAATAAAAATAAATTAACTTAAAATAAAAAACTAACTAACAATATGCCTAAGCCATAAGCCAGACAGCATAAACTTAATCTAAACATCAAAATCTGAGGGAAAAAAATGTTCACATTCCTGCATTTAACAATATTGTAAATAAATACATTTTAACCAATAATCTTTTGAATTTCTTTGGGTAGAGGGAAACTGAGGCAGTAGGTTTGAATCTTATGTACCTGCTTCATCTAAGACAACTCAAACAGAAAGGTGGAAGGAAGGGAGGGAGCGAGAGGAGAGGGAAGGAAGAGAGAATGAGAGAAAGGAGGGAAGGGAAGAAAAGAAAAGAAAACCTCTTATGATCCACAGAAATATGACACAGCAAATAACACACAGAAATTCCAAATAATAGCCTGGAAGTCAGGCAACTGGTGAAGGACTGTTTACTTGATATGGAGAACACAAAATTCTCTGGTATAAAAGTTCCTGTCAAAGTCCTACAAGAAGCAGGAAGTAGCTCAGCTGCTGTCTATCCCGGGACTTAAAGCTTGGAATCCAGAGACATGATGAAGACCTGAGATGGAACCATATACCTGGGTCCTTGCTATACAACTTGAGCAATGTATCTCTTTTCGTGGAAGGAATGACAACATCCAAGAAGAATCCACAATAATGCAGCCTCTGAAGGGAGAAGGTGAGACTGTAACTGAAAAATGACTGGAAAGTCAAGGAGAACTGATACTTTTCCGTTCTAGTAAGAAGGGGAGGGTAGCATATATTTAACCATTTCCCATCTATATTTGAATGAAGAGTGAACACTTAAGAGTAGGGAGAATTATGACTTCCTGGCACAGTGGTCCTCACCAATGGCTGTGAATCACCACTAATGATTTGACAGGTGTCATTAAAAGTTCACATACCCTTCATCTGAAGAAAAACTGCTTTTACTCCCATCCTTAAACCTGACCTTCCCAAACCAATCTTAACCAAACAATATTTTTTTACAGTAGGACATGATGTTCCCAGTCTAGAGCTGCCCATATCTACTTAGAATAGCAACATAATCACTTCAACCTTCTCTATCAATACACAACATTAAAAACAAAATCTTTCCATCTAAAGCTGGGAAGAAAAAGCCCATCTTTCGACTGATGGTGTTAAAAAGTAGCCTTAAACATTAGTCTTTTTAAAATTTATAGAATATCATTAAGCATCCCTTACAAGTTATTTTCCAAGGAATTACGAGTCAGAACTAGAATGACATGACTTTAGCATATGAATGACAAGTAGACTCCAGAGAAAAACATCAAATTGATCACGATCTGAAGACTGAAGGGTTAAAGAAAGATTAAGAATAGCTAACATTGCTCAGTGTTCTGAATGATACCTCAAGAGACCCATAGTTGTCAATCATTAAGAAGTGCAACATGGTTTATGTCAGGATGTGAGCATCAGTTTCTATTGTGACTATGATGCTTATGACAGCATTAAAATGTTGACATTTTAATAAACAATTTTAGGAAAGCAGATGGTCATAAACTGGAAATTATTTACACATTTAAAAGATGTATTTGCATCAAGACGTCCATTATATTTGTTATTGTAGGTGTGCATCTTGTTTTTTTCTTTTCAAAAATATTTTTTTAATCTTGATACCTGTGTTGGTCAGCTCCTTAGCTTTCCCTTGGCTTTACTTTCCCTCAGCTTCACTACTAGGAAAAGCTCTCCAGTATTGCCTAGGCTAGCTAACCCAATATAACACAGAGGAAGCCAATTCTTCTGCTCTGGGGAATCTCAATATTGAGTCCCAATCACTCACATTGCCAGGGCCAGTTTACTCTATTGCTTTGTCTCTGAGTCAGATATTTGGGAAACTGTTGCTGGTCATTTGGGAGTAGGTGGTCAGGACAGGAAAACTCTGCTTGCAGCAAGGGGTGGGTGCCATCTCTCCCAAGTATGTTGGTAGAGGGACTGAGCTCTCTCCTGAGGGACAGAGCCAGCAAGCCTGCTGCAATAGCAAGGGGCTGGATCAGCACAACATGGTTTCAGTGATTCCTGTGTTAATTAATGCTAAACATCACTACAGATTACCTGCAGCAGGACTACTGACCTACCAGACATGGCCTATGGCAGCAGCTCAGGTCCAGTTGTCACCATATCCCCAGTGGGCAGCACAGGGCCCTCAAACCAGCAAAGTCTCAGGAGCACAGACCAGGGCTATGGAGTTGGCCCACCCCAAGACCCACCAAATCTATAAAATGATGGAGCATGTGAAGGTGAGATACCTACAAACCCAAAATGGCAGGATCTCCAAGACACAAGACAACAACAGGATATCCAAGAGGAGCCCAAGTGAATGCCCATTATTGGTGGTATAGCAGAAAACAGAGGCCTTGAGAAAGGTAGGTGTGATGTGGGAATTCTTTCTGCATGCTGTGAATATCAGTCTTTAAATAAAGGAGCTGTTTTGGCCTATGACAGGTACCATAGAACAAGTAGGTGGGGAATCAGAATAGTTAGGAAAGGAAGGGTGGAGTCAAGGACAGATCCAGCCAGACACCCAAGAAGAAAAATATAAGAAGCACAGGTGAGCCACGGGGCACGTGGCAGGACAGATTAATAAAAATGGGTTGAATTAAGATGAAAGAGCTATGTGCCTAAGCCATAGGCCAAACAGCATGAATTTAATATAAGGGTCTGAGTCATTTTGGGGGCCTGAGCAGAGTTGGGCAGCTAAGCAGTCTGGGACTGACTGCAGGTCTGTGGGTCTGGACCTCTGGCCACCCGGGTGCCAGAAACCATATTGTAACATCGGGGACTGGTGGAAATGGTCACTTGCAACTAAAGATGGATGGACTAAAGGGTAAACTGTTGTCTCTAAGGGCCACAATACAATTTCTAGGACAAGATTCTACTTTTGGTTATTGTTGTTTTTTGTTTGTTTATTTTTATTTTTGTTATATTTCTTTGGGGTTTGCTTTGTTTTAGGGTATCTCTTTTAAATTTGGATTTATGAGGGGGCATTGTGATTGCAAGGGCAGAGGGCCAATGTAAGTGGGTAGGGAGATACGTAGGAACAGAATATATGATGTGAAAATTCACAAAGAATCAATAAACGCAAAAAAATATTTTTAATCATATGTATTTGTATGTATATGGGGTAGGGTGTGTGCACATGAATACAGGGGCCTGCAGAGTCCAGAAGACAGTGTCAGGGCTGCTGGAGCTGGATTGACAATAGATTGTATACAATCAGATAAGGGTAATGGGAACCAAAGTCAGGTCTTCTGCAAGATCAATATATGCTTCTAGCCACTGACTCGTCTCTCTAGCCCTCAGATTTTCTTATAAAACATAAAAGTATTTTAAAATATTTTTATCCATCTACTTCCATAATCTACAACACCCATGATACTAATTACTGACGGATCTTAAGTACTAAAGAATACTGAAAATCACTGACATATCAGGAGATAGGTGTCTGGAATCCAACAAACAAATTCTATAACTTTAAAAATTTAATGATCATTAAGTTTCTTATACTTGAAACCTATGAATTGCAGACATATCAGTAAAATTTCAATACCTTACTCTCTAAGCCATTTTAATACTAAATATATAGTATTAACTCTTAGCAATTTAAGAAACATATCAAAACTATTTCAAACCAACGCTCACTTTTGTGTATTTTCACTTCCTAAGTAGTTATAAGAAATAAATAGCCATGGCTTTAAGAAATAATTCAGAATAATTTCAACTGACATGCCTAATCAAACAGACTTTGAAAAAAGAAAACTTAAAGCCTTAGAAATCAGACAAATCTATTCTCTTGGTGGGGAAAAAAGACAAAATATATCATCTATAACATTTCACATTAGACTAATAAAATTAGTCTATACTGTACAGAAATTTCTGAACCAGCCAGGGAAACGTAGCAGGTGACCTAGTATTTTTACCACTCTAATTACTAGGATCCTTTGAATTTCACTCTTTCAGAAACCTGCTTTTATCTCTGCAGTAATGATCCAAGACATTAAAATCAGGCTTTTGAGTGACTCAATTTGCTTTCTCAGGTTCACACGGTATCTATTGATGTTCCATGCTGTCTTGTCAGAGAGGCACTTAGAACATTAGTAAGTTTAGGGTATAATTAGGGAAATATGTGATGGGTGCAGGAAGAGCATGAAGCTTTAGTGGTGTCAGGATTTGATTTCTTATTGGGTGGGGGCTGACAGCTTGTTTCAATTCTACTAGAATCCTTGCAAGAGTTTAAACTTCAGAAGGAGGTTTGAAATGTTCCATGTAACCCAACGACGCTGTCTAAAGACTGATGAATGCAACTCAGAAAGGAGAAAGTAAACAGTAAATAAAGAAATATGGTCCTATCTATATCTTGGCGCCTGTGCTGATCAGAAACTGCTGAAGTCACTAGCTCACTTCAAAAAGATTAGGGGTGGGGGGTATATGGCACAGATGATTAGAATGGCTTATATTCAGCTGCTGGGATGGAAGGGAGACTAGAGTTTGCTTGAAGGGGATGGAAGTTCGGCATGGAGTTGGCCACGACTCATGGTAAATGTGTTACCAAAGCACTTTTCTCTGTTCAGCTGACTTATTTCGAGAACAACTCTATTAAGTGTATTTCAAAATTCCCTTTATGGACCTTTTGGAGCTCAAAAGTCTCCGAGGTCAGAGAGAAGAAAAGCCACAAAATGAAGCAAATCTATTGGATTCCGTTATCTTGTTTCTCCAGGGAAGCTTATGGCTCCTTGAGAACCATATACCCCTTCCCATGAGTGCCTTTCTATTCATCTATACCAGCAGCCCTGTGCTAGCCACCATAACCACCAGAAAATTCAGTGGAAAAGTCAGCCGTTCATCTTCAACATCTACTTCAGTTTCAGCTTCGCTTGTAAAAACCGTCATCAGTTTTGCACAGGTTAAAAAAAAAATAAACAGGTACCTTTAAACTTTGTCTGTCTCAAGATTTTTCAATGAACTTTTATTTTATATTTCCATGTGTGTTTGAGGCATGTATATTTTCTAACTCTCCCAAATGCATGATTTATCTTTCCTCTCTATTTTCTCACTGGGTCGAGATAAACTGGAGAAGTCTATGCTTTTGGAGCAATAGAAAACCATCTAATGTTTGTAACTATTATATTAATAAAATAAATTTTTAAGAAACCTCATCCATTACAGTTTTAAGTAATTCATAACAAAATAGTTACTATTTTTCTATTACTTAAAAACATATTTACTTATTCAGGGCTTATAAGGGAAACTCTTTACCAGAATGTATAACATTGTCATTTATAGGTAGACAGAGAGCTCAGAAGTAATTTGACAGTTATGTGGCTTTTACTGTATTTAGTTAATAAAACAGAACTTGAAAAGAAATTATCTCTATGTTGGTTCCGTTATATAAGAAGCAGACTCTGTTGGTTGGCTTTCAATTGTGGAATTTCAAACCTTGATTTTTTGATTGATTGATCTATTGAAGTTAACACAGAAGTTGCTGTAATGCAAAGAGGTCCCCATTTTGTACATAAATACAGTGTATGTCTTGGTTGAATTTTAAAGGTTAAAATGATAATTGTGTATGTTTAAGATGTCCAACACGGTCTGATATCTTGCTAAAGACGTAAATAATGAGGTGATTATACAGCCAAGAGAAGCAACACAGCCACGGTGTCATATGATACTCTTTCTCTCTTCTAAGATCACCTACTGATTTGGGTAAATTGCAAATGTATACAATGCTATCATGATGGTCTTTGTGCTGTACCTCAGAATTCTGTGTTTACTCAGCCTTTACAAAACTTCTGCTCTTCTGCAAAGAAAATACAGCTTGATCTCACATGCAGAATCTACAACAAGAAAAGCCAGTGCATAGAAACAAAGACTAGAATGATAGTTCTGATGATGAGACACAAGGGGAAGCAGGAAGATACAGATCAAACTGAATTTTTTAGTTTATTTTAAACACTTCAATAAAATTCATAGCCTGTTTGTTGTTGTATTGTTCATTTGATAATAGTGAACTAGATTCTAAAATCTCAGAAACTTCATGGCAGGAAGCAGGCTCAACTTTATTTAAAGACAGTCAGCACTCACGACTCCAGCAAAAGACATCAGCATTAGGACAGATAAATGATGGCAAGAAAATGAAGGCAATATTTTAGAGAATTCAAATACATAGAGAAGGAGTAGGTTACAGAAAAGCAAGATGTTAGGTATGTCTGCCACCTTTGAGAAAAGGGACTGACTAGGTCACTGAGTGAGAGAGAGCCTAGGAATTCAATAAAAGAGCTTGCAACTTGCCAAGGGAGAGGGAAGGACGTCTCCTGGGATCACTACAATTTTTAGTTAGACAGTGGCAGTAATAGAACTTGAGAAACAATGTTTCCCATTGTCATCATCAGATCTGTCTAGTCAAGGTGTGGTATAACATACATGAACACAGGATTGAATCTGTGCCTTTGATATTAAGGATAGAAAAGATTATTGGGGATTTTTTTCACTGTTGTTGGTGAGGTTTTTTTGTTTGTTTGTTTGTTTGTTTGTTTGTTTTAGTAATAATAGTGGTAGATTCCCCTTCGCCCCATTTATTGTGTCTGATGTCTTCAAATACATGTAACTGGATTCCCTTTCCAGTTTTGGTGTTCATACTGTTCTTTATCCCAAATTAACCCTCAGCATTTCTGTAGCCCCTCTATTGAACTATGTTTAGTATATTGTACCTGGAGATTTAACTCATACACTAGAGATTATCTTGGACCCTCAATTTTAAGTGAATAAACAAAATTCAAAATCAGACTGATGGGTCAACTCAAGTATTAGGTAGCCTTTAAAATATACATGACCTCTTTCAGAGGTTCTGCAACTCAACATGGCCTCATTACAGCTTGTTCATGTAAAATTATATTGCATTTTACTAGAAGCCTGTTATGTACATTCTGACATATATTATCTGTGGTTGTTTTTGCAATACAAGTACAAGGTTGAATGATGGTAAAAAAAAAAGACCTTCCTTGTGAAATCTATTTTGTTGCTGCCTATATACAGTATTTATAAATGTGATATGTAAACAAAACATTTACAGTTAAGTATAGAATTCCAAAGCCTTTAAAATTACTATGTAGCCAGTTAGAAGAAAAGTTTCTTCTTTTCTAAATAAAACCACATAGGTGTCCCTGGATATACTGAATATATATATATATAGTCGGTGTTGCTTTTATGAACAACTAGCTATATGATGCTGGCATATTCTATTCAATATCTCTCAGGCTGGTTTTTTTTCTTTTATCTCTAAAATGTTAGTAATCAAACCCTTCTAGAAATTATAAGGATGATTTCAGGATCAATACTGCATCAGTGGTGCCTTTTGTCAGTATTATTTCACTGAAGTCCTTTACTCAAGAAAAGATTACAATAAACCCTTTACTCTCTCCAGAATATTCTATTTTCAGACATTTAGAGACATTTGTGAGGAAGATCTCACCACTGAAAGCTAAGAAAACCACATTGCCACATTGTGATTAAAATGAGTACAAATTTATTTTCATTAGATATGGAGGGTGGCAGTTGTACAAAGGCAGAAGTATTCTTCTAGGGAAAGCTTTAATAATGAGATTACTGAATAGTCTCCAGACACCAGGGCGTAAAATGCCCTCAGAAATTTGCATGTGAATTTCCATTTCTCAAGCAAGAATCCATCTCCAGCTGAGTGCATAGGCAGTCACTTTAGGGGATTTTTGCTGTTGGCTGCTTTTAGGTCTGAGGAAATACATTTGACTATCACACTAACCCTGAGTTTAACTTTATTAGTACTTCTATGTGACTGAACATAACAGCACTATCCTGTTTCCCATTAAAATATGGAGCAACAAAAAGAGTTGGGGGTCGGTGGAACCCCAAACTGACATTTTGAAAAAAGTGTGTGATTGACTATGCACAACTTCCCTCGTTCTCTTTACTTCTCCTTAAAAGAAGCAGATTAACATTTCTTTGCTAGAAAGAATGATAAGTTTCACCCAGAGTAGTCATACATGATGGATATATTTATTTATTAAATGTGATGATGAAATCAGAAGTCCAAACTCATACATTTCACATGTACAGGGAGTTTAATTCTATCTCAATAAATCTGTAATTATAATACCCTGTTAGTTCCTCCAATATGAAAGGTATGGATTTTCATGCCATACTGTGTGTGTCTAGGAAAGGTAGCTAAAGTTTGCTGACATTGTTCTAGGGAACCCAAGGGCACAGTTTAAACTCCTCACGTGCTTATCTCTATTTGGTATTCAGGCATCATTTAGAAACATAAATGTGACTTTCATTGATTCTAGATCTCACTTCTATAGTAAATAACCCCTTCTTTCACATGATATTCTAGGTATAAGATAAGGTAGTAAGATGGGGTTTTTTTGTTGTTGTTGTTTTTTGTTTTTTTCAAAGATCCGTGGTCTTGACTTTTGGTTCTTCATATATTATGTTATAATCCTGGAAAGTGAGTTGGTCTTAAGAAGACTCAATATGTCTATTTGCAAAATGGGTCTATAGTATGGACTCATTTAAGAACTCAGTAGAATATTCAACACTTTACTGCTCAGTAAACTATTATGAATACTTGTTCATGTGATCCTGTTTTGCCTCCATTATCTAAAAGATAAGGAGCTATGTTTAATTTTTTAATTTTTCATTGTACATTTGTTGTCTAACACAGATCCATATGTTAGATATAGAGTAAATGCTTGTTAAATGGTGAATAAATGCAGAACTAAAGTGATACCTCTATACAAATCCTCCCTACTGAGGAGAGTAGATGAATAGCAACATTCAGATAAAAATGGCTTAGTTTTTTTTAAAAAAATATAGCTCTAATATTTAAAAAAGTATTCCATATCTTCATATCTAACTATTAACTCATTTATAGTTTTTGGTATAATGCTTTAGTGCTTGATTCCTGTTGAATTGCCATTGGTTTTTGTTTATCTAATCCCAAAGTCTTCTTATGCAGCATTGGAATTTGACAAACCCCATTATCCAGGCTGACACAAAGCACTATGAACTTATAAAAGGCTGTGTAAGAAAGAAATGCATTGCTCACAGCATACTGGAAACATTACTAGGAACTCAATAAAATCTAACTTAACTCCACAAACTGAAGATTACAAATCCCTGTTTGTCCTTACTTTACTACTTCCTTCCCTTCTGACCTCCTCTGGACACTCATTAGCCTGCTGGGATATTGACAGGCATTTTAGAAAACTGGAAAGTCTTTATCTCTTTGTGATGAACTGCAATATGATTATAATCAATAGAGTGATTTATAGCATAGGCCATCATTAATTAATCTCTCCACTTCATAAAAATTATAAAAAATATAATATAAACATACATAAACACACATATATGTACACATATATTTACATACACACACACACACACATATATATATATCTCCTTTATAGAAGAATTCTGTACTCTTCTTAGACTTTAACTAGGGAGACCCTGAAACATAATAAAAAATTTAAACAGAAATGAATTGTAATATGATTATGTTGTTACATTGTAAATAATTGTCTTGCCCACTGGTTTAATAAAAATGTAGATAGGCCAAAGCAAGTGTGGGTGAGGCTACCATATTAAGAAAACTCTGTGAATAGGAAGAACAGGGCAGAGATACCACAGAGATGTTAGAGAAATCAGCAGTTACAGAGGACAACTATGCTGCTCTGAGAAAAGGTACCGAGCCACATGGCTGAACAAGCTAAGAATCATGGGTTAGTTTAAGGGTAAAGAGTAGCGAGTTATATGCCTGGGCCCCAGGTCAATCAGCATAAAATTTATATAAGCATCTGTGTGTTTCTTTGGGACTTTGGGATTTCTGGTCCAGCTAGACAGTGGCAGGCAAGTCCAAACTGTGGGGTAGTTCAGTCCAGAAACCTCATGCTACAGTGAATAAATTTAAAATTTTCCTATTAAAAAAAAATAAGTTCTATATTGGTGTTTGAAAACATGGGATTCAGCCATCTCTAAAGTAGAGGAAAAATAAGGGCAAAAAAGTCATATAAGGTAGTTGGGTTGGTAGTTCCAGATAATCATGATTAAAGACTAATTTTATATCATACATCCCAGAAGTTTTATTTACACTTGAACTGTAACTTCTGAGATAATAGGATCTCCAACCTACACCAGCCTCTAAACTTATATTCAGAGATACACAGTATTTGATGATTGCTCCAATTGAGAATAATATAATATTAGCTAAGATGTTTATATTAGTATAGGTGCTTCCCATGGAGCAAGATACTACTAACATTTTTATATCACATGATTACAAATAAGTATAATCGTAAAGTCCCATAAAATGTGATCCCCTTCATTTCTAATCTTTAAAGAACTATTTCCAGGATGTGACTAACTAAAATATATGCATAATAAATAAAAATGAAGAAATCTTGGTGCTACCAAGATGGCTCAGTTGGTTTATGGAGCAAACATATTTGCTTCCAAGACCGAAAAACTAAGTTCAAACTCTGGGGCCCCACAAAATAGAAGGGGAAAATAGGCAATTAAGTTGTCCTCTGACCTCCATATATATACACCAGCATATGTACACACACACACACACACACACACACACACACACACACACACACACTACAATTTTTGAAAAAACTTTCCTGTCAAATATTATTTAGAAATAATCTTCAAATTTGTATTATTTACCTCATCAGCCTAATAGATTATAATATTCTGTTTTGAACTAAAAACATCATATACTTTTTGATTACAAAATTTTAATTTCTTCCCTAAATTCCAGCTTACTAAAAATGAGGACTAACCTAAGCTAGAGCCCAGACTGCATTGTATATCCTATGAAGTTTAAAAGGTCTGTGTAGCAAAATTATTCTTTTTCAAACAGCTTATAGACTAAAAGAATATCATGTTCACAAATGAATTGTGTATAAATAATGTCATAGTTACTATAATTGCTAACATATTATCTGATATAAATCTTTATTATTATAGCAAGCTCTGTTGTGTGTGTTATTTAACTCTTGCATAAATAACCTTGAGTTATGGACTAGCTTAATGCCTTGGGGGAAAATTCTCATATGCCAAATATTCATGTATACCTTCTCCCTTGAACTCAAATGTTTTAGCATCCATATCATGTTTTTCTTTATACTGAAATTATATATATATATATACATACATATATATATCTAAATCTTTCTCTCTTGTGTGTGATTACACTTAATTTAACATTAGCAGATATCTGCAGTTTCCTTTGAAATGTTTACCATTTACTAAGGGATATTTACAGGGTGTAAAGGACTCTAGGCATAATAGCAGTAATTGCATTAAACTTGAAAGATCCATGGCTATTTATCTTGTGACTGGGAGTTTACTGAAAAGAAAAATTTGTCTGATAAGTCAAAAATTAAAGAAACATATATGAAGCATCTTTTCTTACTTCCCATCCTTCAAGCAAGACCATTAAGCAATAAAACAGACTTCCAATTAATAAAGGTCCTCTTGTCTGCTTAGATGCAGAAGTAGGAGGTTTAATTTTTTTTTTTTTTTAAATCTAGATTTCTGAAGGAAGGGGTAAATAAGTAAGACATAAAAACTTGCTTTCTTCCCAAATCTCTACTTTTCTAAGTAAGCTTTAGAGCATAAGATTTTCTCAAACAAACAAACAAAATCATCAAGACTTCCAGTGGAGGGATTAGGACACCATACCAGCCATATAGCCTTCAACTTACTATAGGCTGCCTACTATACTATAGTCAACCTATGTGATAAGGGTAGTACAGAGATTGTGAGAGTGTCCAACCAATAACTAGTTCACCCTGAAACCATGCCACAAGTGTGAGCCTACTGCTGACATTTCCTTGAGAGTTAGAACCCAAAGGCTGGATGGCCCATAGACCTATTATAGAACATAACTGGAGAAAAAAAAATGTCAATGTAATTATGCCTAATGATATTCTGCTATATTCATAGACTGGTGTCTAGTCCAACTGCTATCAGAGAGGCTTCATTCAGCAAATGATGAAAGCAATGCAGAGATCCACAGCCAAACATTAAAATGAGCTCATAGAATCCTACTGACATGAGGGAGGAAGAATTGTTGGAGTCAGAGGGGTCAATGATAGCATAAGAAAACCCAGAGAATCAACTAACCTGGGCTCATAGGGGATCTCAGAGACTGAACTGACAACCTGAGTGCCTGAATGGGATTGACCTAGGTCCTCTGTATATATGTGACAGTTGTGTAGCCTTACCAGGGAATTTGTTCTGAACAAATTGTGGAAATCTGTTCTGTTCAGCCAATGGCTCTGGGGTATAATGTCCTGGGGCATGGTTTTGCCTTACTAAGTGACCACTTAAGAGGAGAGCTCTCTTGGGTGGTGAGAAATGGATCAAGCAGAGGAGGGTGACTTGAGCTGGTCCCCATTGCACTTGGGCTGAATGGCACTAGAGCCTACCTTGTTCTATATTAGAGAGTCTGTATTTCTATTGTGGCACTTGATAAATTATTAAATAGACTGTAAAGGGCTCACACTTCAGCCTGGTCTTCTTCTGGGACCCTTAACAGTGGGAACGGTTGTTATTTTGGACTCTTGCTAGCTTTTAGGATACTATTCCTCATACTGTGTTGTCTTGTTCAGGGGAGGTGCTTATGGCAACTTGATATGCCATGTTTTGTTGATATTCATGGGAGGCCAGCCTTATTCTGAAGAGAAATGGAGGAGGATTGGATAGGAGTGGGGCAGAGGGGATGTGGGAGGAGAGATTGGTAGGAAAGGAGAGAGGGGAAACAGGGCCTACAATAAACAACTAAATATTCTTTTTTTTTTTTTTAAAAAAAATCAAAACAGTATATTCAATTGTGTTCAACAAGTGAGAAGTAATATTGATGTGACAGCAATCATCATTCACAAGTACCTAACTGGAGTTAAAGAACATTGGGGTAGACCAGTAATCTCAATCCACAATCTTGATTTTACAGGTAAAATAACATGGTTTTGTTTTTCTGGTCAAGGCTACTGATGGATTTGCTCCATAATCATGTTGTCAGAGTATACAAATATAGCTTAATAAAGGGTATACTGTCACTTCTGTTTAAGAAACACATCTCCTAGCAGCAGTCCTTTTGAAATTTCCTAAATTACATGTCAATATGGGCCATAATTTATTTTTAACGGGAGAAAATGAACAGCTATGGACCTGAGGCACAAAGAAACATCTCAACAATGGAAACTTAGTTATGGTAGTATGAGAGGAGAGAAGAGGGAAGGGGATTTTGTTTCAAGCATATAGTCAGATTCTAGAACTCTTCTTTTAATCACTATCCTTTCTTGCCTTTCCACAACTCCCTATGGCTGCATAGTATTAGATACTCTCAGAAGGTACACGGAAGCAAATGCTTATTTATTCTAGTAGTGACACAATGGAGCTATAGACAGTTGAAAATATGCCAAAGGAAATGATGCATGCTATATTTTGGTTCTATATTTTTTGGTAGGAGCTAATGAAGTATCAAAATAATATGAAAAAAATATTGAATTTGTACACAGGACATAATAATTTCACAACAAAATAAAAACTTCAGAGCCTCAAGGATACTAGTCCCACTGCATAAACTGAGCTGTTACTTGCAATGTGGCTGTCATAATGCACACTAATAGTTAGTCTGAAAGAAGAAAAAAAATGTTTATAGCTTCCTAATATCGGTGATTATCAAGCATATCTGCATCGAAAATTTCCTTGTTCAGTATGTCACAATTTTTGGATGTGCATATAGCACCTTTGAACTTAATAGATAAAGTGTAAATCTCAAGTATCTAGGCATGGACCCTGAAAGTTGGCATTTTAATGGATCCAAAGATCATCAGCTATTGTTACTGTTCAGTGGACAACATTTAGACATGAGACTTGTGCCTGAGCAGTGACATGTTTCTGTTATTTCCACAGGACTTCAATTCGAAACTAAATAGAGAGCAGTTGAACATTTAAGTGTACACATAGGTATATGTTATCCATTTTCCTCCAAAGACCAAGTAAAACAAGTTGAAAGTGATTTTTTTTCCAAAAACAAAAGAGGCACAGATCTTGTGAATCTCAATTCAGCCCCCAAAACTTGAGAAGAATATTCTGCAGTGCAAATATTTAGAAAGTATTGGTTTGATTGATTCATTGATGTATTTTGTGCCTCCTTGAGGAATTTACTTATGAGAGCCTTTTTAAAAATGTAACAAAGAATGTTTAAACACATTAATTAAATGAGCTTTTCTCTATCGGCTCTTTTATCTGTGCAGTCTTGAATCCAAGTTCCAATACAGCTTTTCGTCTTAATTGTATTTGGACTCTCTATTCTGTCTGTAGGATGTTACTATCTGTGCTTGCCTTCTGTTGAACTGAACAGACCACAAATGCTGGATGGATGAATGAGCAGAGAGATGGGGCTTGCTTTAATGCATGCTTCCAATCTGGCAAGGCCTCACATGTTTGTGAGAAAAGCAAAGGAATGAAAACCCCCTGGCTAGGAATTAATGCAAACCTAAGGCCTAAGAAATTTCAGTATCCTATCATGAGTTTATTTATCGTCTTTATTTTCAACTCTTCCAAGTCTCAGAGGCTTAGCACGAGGTGCGTATATGCAAAATCTCTTATCTCCCTGCATATTATCTAAAGTACAACAGAATAGCAAGTAACTGAAATACATTTTAAAGGCAGCATTATTAATTTAATAATTTTTAGTCATGGATGATTTTACTCTGAAGTGAAGGCATTTGATGCTGTGGGAACCTGCTCCTGGCATACAGTGGCAGAAATCACAGATGCTATTCAACATCTTATGATGCTCCTGAGAATAGACCACTGCACCAACCATAATGCATGACAGAGTTACTTAGTCCAAAATGGAAATATAACCAAGATTCAGAAACACTACTATTGAAACTGCTCCAGGCATGGATTTATGTTTCAGAAAATGTTTTATTTATATATCACCAAGACAGTATAGTTATCAGTAAAATAAGAACTAAGAAATAGTACAGCGGGCAGGATGTGGGATGGTGCCTGTGAGAATAAAGTAGGAATACTGATTCTACCATTATGCTATTGTGGTACATGACAGGTTGTTTGGCCTCACAGAGTTTGCCATGGTTTTGATGGAAGACCTCCCAAAGGTCTATATGCTAAAGGTTTCATTTCCTCAGCGGCATTATTAGAAGATGCTGTACACTTACTTATCAGGAGTGTGTCCTTTAAGAAGATATACCAATGTATATCTTCTATTTTATGGATGCTGAGGTGAAATTTCTTCCATTGTGTATGTATACCTTCATTAGAGACCCAGAAGCAAATGAATCTACTCAGTCTTGGAGTGAAAATTCCAGAATTGTGAACCAAAGCAAAACTTCCCTCACTTAGAAGTTACTCACTTCAGGGAAAATTAACTGCTTCAGATATTGAATACAACCTCCTGAGCCATGATTTTTTTAAATGTGTTAGTAATTGCCTCAGGTATTGCAGGATAGCAAAAACCAAGCAAACAAAAGAATATCTAAAAACTGACTAGTAGAATGATGATAAGAATTTCAGTCCAGAGTATCTCAATTGAGCTGATGTGCAATATCAATGGAGAAATCTATGAGACCTAGCTCTCCTCTACAAATGCTTGGATGGGAAGATGGAGGTGATGTGGGAATGTCTTTCTCTATGCTCTAAATATCAATCTTTAAATAAAGGAGCTGTTTTGGCCCATTACAGGCACCATAGGAAAAGTAGGTGGGGAGTCAGAATAGGTAGGAAAGGAAGGGCGGAATCAGAGACAGACTGAGCCAGCCGCCCAAGAAGAAGCATGTAAGGAACACAGGTGAGCCACGGGCCACGTGGAAACACAGATTAATGAGACTGGGTTGAGTTAAGATGTAAGAGCAAGCTATCAATGTGCCTAAGCCATAGGCCAAATAGCATGAAGTTAATATAAGCATCTGAGTCATTTCTGGGGCCCTGATCAGCTGCGGGCAGCTAAGGGGTCTGGGGCTGCAGGTCTGTGGGTCAGGACCTCTGGCCGGATGGGGCCAGGAAACCTCATTGCTACAATGGGGGTCCTATGCATTTAGAATTGCTTATCACTCTACATTTAGCAAAGGGCTGCCTTTACCTGAAACGCTTTTAGGGTACTATGACCAGGATCCTGATAGCCCTGGTGGCATAATGGCCACCCACTCACAGTGAAGAGTGAATCTTGAACAATCCTATTCAGCTCAGCCTCACAGGAGGGCCAGAGCAGTGGTTAGAATTAATTCCCTATGTTCAACTCACCTTTCACCTCCGCTCCCTTGCCCTCAGCATTGCATTGTGTAGAGAGAGCAATCAGAGGTTTTCTAAGGCATATTTGTCAGTGTCTGGATGATAGCTCTGAGCTGATTCTTTTTATTTTCCTCTCCTCTTCTTTAGCCTTTCTATTTTTAGGTTCAAAGAAAGAAGTCACTTTGAGTTGTCTCTCCCACAATCAAGTGATAGAAGATTCCAATTTCAGTAAAACTATTTCCATTTTGGGTACTCACTGATTCACAAAGAACCAGGGCTACATGCTCCGTGCCCGGCTGGACTCTCAAATTCCACAGTAGGAAGTTTCAGTAAAGCCAAGCAAATTCCTATAAATGACTGGGAAAAGATCCAAGAGATGACCCATTTAACCTCTTCTGCAGTCGACCCTTTGGATGTGGTGGGCACGAGTGACTCCCAAGGGGGTGCCCTCAGAATGAGACGACTAATTTGACAATTTGGTAGAAGCTACTCTATGTTAAAGCATCACCTCCTTAAAATGAACATTAGTTTTGTTTCCTCCAAGATGGTACCTTTCTGTCACGAGGAGAATAACTTGGACCTGTTTGTGTTAATATCTGTTTTTTTTTCCTTAAATGTTAATTTTCCAAATCACATTTCATGACAACTACCTGTGTTTGTGCCTACTGAAACTGACCTTGACGGTAAGATACTCCTGAATGCTTCTGATGGCTGCTAATCATTTGTTGTCATCCACACAACAGAATAATCTTGGGGAAAAGACAACACAAACTTTTTTTGTAGAAACTGTGTAAAGATCAGGTAGGTTGGTGGCTTTGCTGTTTGGTGATTAGATACAGAGGTCATCCTGTGCCAATTTTAAAATAAACTTATTAAAGTTTTCAGTATTATAGTAATAATTCCTTAAGTTTAGTTAAATGGATTCCTTCAATCTCATAAGAAAGAAACTAAGATATTCAAGGTCTAAGAGACCCTTAGGAGTCTTAGAAGATTTTTGAAATTTAATACGCTTGTAAAGAAAAAAAAAAATCTAAGGAGATGCACATTTGTGGTTATACTTTTTTTTTTCCCCAAAAATATCTCTCCATTACTACGGAGGCAAGAATAGAGACTGGATTTAAGTCAGAAGAGGAGAAGCTGGTCTTGTCTCTATCTTGCAGCTACTGTGTAATTTTAGGCAAGCAAAAGAACCTGCCCGAGTGACAGTTTTGACTTGAACTGGAGAATAGAAATATCTAGTTGAATCAACTCATGGACTAGCAAATAGTTAAAAAGAACCATGTGTAAAGTGAACACATCTAGTAATCAGCTACCATTTATTGTGTGATTACATGATTACCTAGCCTTTTGTTGTTCCTTTCACTGAATCTGACATATTTCAAATACCATTACATCTGTATCAGGACTAGAAACCAGAGAAGTGGTGAGCCTCAGGGGCTCATGGGAAGTCAGGAACTAGATTATCAGCTAGTGAAAATAGGTGCTTACCTACACAACCAGCAAAATATATATAAGGAAAAATAAATGAGAAGTGTTGAAAAGGGAATCTGATGCATTCCCAATCATCAGAGGAGAAAAATCTGAACTGTTAGACATTTTATCCTTATTTCATGATTCAGTGTTATTATATCTTGAGTTATATGTGGGGAAAGGCACCAAATATTTTAATACTTAGGGCATTTCAAGGTCTTTTTCCAGCTGCCTGAAACATAAAACTAAAAAAGGAAAAAATTTCTTAACTCATCAGGTGGCTCTGAGGCACATATTTCTAACTGCAAGGCTCTACCCTACCCTACAATAATAACATTTATTACATCTAAATGAAAGTTACCAGTGATAATAATAGTCAACAGGAAAAGCACTGCCATTAAAGAAAAGTTTATTCTGCTCTGAAAGGCAGCAGGAGGCAACCCATAATTTAGAACTAACAACACAAAGGGAGAGGTACATAGCAAGGGTCACTGGTGTTCTTATGTATCTGTAGCTTTAAAATGACCATCTCATTGTTTTCTAATTGCTGCCAACACATTTGTGAATTCTCTTCTGGCTCTGAGCAAGTGGTTAACATCAATTGAGAAATTATTCAAGTTCTTAGCAGAAATATAACAAATCCTACAGTGGCATTTTTAATGCCAATGATAATTTGCATGGAGAAAGAGGGACAGGAGGTTTTACCTATGAGCAAAAAAAAATGAATGGTTTTTAAATTCTCTTCGCTCTTAAACTATTATATCCCCCAGGATTTAAGTAAGAAACACTTGAAAATAAAGTCTATTAGTGTCTGGGGAATGTAGATGTTGATAAAAGTTTACAGTAACTTCTCAAACCTCTGGGTTCCTTCAGATTCTCAAAGATAACCTCATGAAGTCATAATTTTTTGTAACAATCTAAGAAAGCCCAACAAAACTCCATCACTGGCTGAGCTTGCTGTTGGGGAGATCTAGGATAACAGAGATATGACTAGATAGAGTAACTGATTAATTAGTATATGCATTGCTTCCATGCCTTGGGAGACATGCTCCCACAATTTTTAAATCAGGAGTAGGGAGAATCTGGTTATTAAGGAAGAAAGAAGCAGGCACACACTATTGATTGGCTTTTAAAATGCAATGCTGATTTAAAGCATGAAAACCCAATTGTTGCCTTTAAGCTGTTGAGAAAAGTATCTTGGGCCACAAATACACAAGTC
Source organism: Phyllotis vaccarum (assembly GCA_033318265.1). NCBI lineage: Eukaryota > Metazoa > Chordata > Mammalia > Rodentia > Cricetidae > Phyllotis > Phyllotis vaccarum. The sequence continues at coordinate 58,699,670 of JARWLC010000006.1, forward strand.
GCCTGTGAATATTTCTTTCTGGAATGATAATTATTAACAAAAATGCCCAGAATTCTGAAAATGTAATTTAGGCTTCATTATTGGTGTGCTCATCTCACTGTTGAATAAGTGGGGAGAAAACAGACAAAAATGGGGAAATTTAGAGCATCAGACAGTGAGTTAGACATGCATCTTGTTCACATTAGTGAAAAGTGCAGTCTTCTAAGCTATTTTCTGTCATCTGTCCATTAGGCTGCAATGCAATTATGGAGTAAAAGCCCCTTGCTGGGTATTTTCCCTTCTCTATTTTGGTGCTTTTATGGCACTGGCTCGAGACTCTTGGTAGGAGGCTTGAGAGATGAGAGAGGAAGCTAAGGGACTATTTGAATGAGTTTCTTTAAAGAAGCCAACCTTCCCTCTTCCTGCCCTTGATTCGCCATCTGGCTCTGGGAGTTTGCTGCTGCACACTCTAGGACTGTGAATTTCAAATGCATGATTAGCCCCTCTGTCTCTCGTGCCAGTGTGCTTCCTAGGAAAATCACTACTAGGACCAGACTCTAAAGAGCAACACAGGCTTAGGGTGAGTGAGAGAAAATCACTTGGCAAATTTAAGTAAAAAAAAAAAAAAAATCCTCTATCCTTCTTTTTTCCTCATTGTTCCCCTGTGTTAATGCTCATGAATTCAAGTTCAATAAACGTTCTGGTGTATTCTCTCTGCCATCTCTTGCCATCTGTCCCTTCAATCACACCTAACAACATAGCACCACATAGACCGGATATCACATCCATTATCTTATGATCAACAATCCCTGAGAACAAGGGTGATGTCTCTTTCTTCCACTAGACACCTTATAATATTTATCTACAGTATGAACCAGTCAGGTAACATTGGTCTAAGTTTTGCCAAATAAAATGTTCAGTGCAGTCAAAAAGTCTCCAGAAGCTACCTACACTGCTCTAATTCTAAAGAAATAACTTTCTTTCTCAGACCAAACATATAGATGTATTATTTGCCTATAAACTGGTAATAGTCATGAGAAAAGATATCATGTGTGTCAGAGGTATCAGAAGTGATTTGGGGAGGCTGAAAGAAACAATGTTACCTGTAGGATAATGTTCATTCACAGGCCAGTTGTCCACCTGGAGTGTGGCATTGCCTCCATTCCTGGTGAAGCGCACCACATGGTACTTGCCATCATTGACAGGGGTTCTCTCTTCTTTGATGGAGATGTCAACTGTGCCAATATTGAAGACAACTCCAATTTTCCCTTGTTCCTGGAACAAAGAAACACAAAGGGCATGATTGTCATTGACTACAGGGTTTATTCCCTTTAAAGTTGATCTTCCAACTGGCAATAAACTTGTAGGTGCCTGGAGGGAGTTGTCAATATGATGCTAATAATAGTATCTAAACTTCTCCATGTGCTTTCATCCTGAACATAAAAAAAGAGAAGTATAAAGCCACCCAAATTACTCTCACTGGCTGAATAATACAAGTTATAGCATCCACTGGCCTTTGGTGACTATTGATAACACTTTGGCATAACCTTCTGCCAGTGAGGCATGGTACAGCAAACTGCCTTTTGGTGAGATGGATTAGGCCTGTCTCTTAAGAGAAGTTAGCAAGACACTAGATCCTATTCTGTATTACCTCACAATTCAGAATCAACATTAAAGAGAAACTATGATTCTGCCTGCACATTTTGGGATCAAGGCAAAGGAGGGAAGGTACAAATAGTTTAGGACACAATGGCTGAGAGATTGATATTGTAGTGTGTTTTCTACACTTCCAAACTATACTTAAAAGGTTCTTTGCACAAAGAGCAATGAAATTCAGCAAGGGTTTTTAGAACTCATGACAACCAGTCTTCCCAGATGTGTAGCCCCATTGTTCAGTTAATCTAGAGATGAAATATTCATTCTGTAGCTTTTGCTACACAGCAGAAAGCAACATTGATAACTCAAAATGACCTTGGGGCCAGAGAAGTTGCAATAGATCCTACAAGAGAGATGTTATGCCGTATGAAGATGATGGAGATGATGGGTGTGGAGATAAGAACAACTACCTCCTGGAAACATGGAATTATATACATTTCCCAAACTACTAAATGCTATTAAGACTCTTACTGTTCCTCTTAATAGTTGGTTATAACTAAGAGATGGAATTGGTATTCATGACAAAACAAAGTGGCCTTGCTGATCAGATAAATTTCACTTCTTTCCATCTCCTAGAACCACAGGACCACTGGGCAGAGTATCAGGAGAGATAGAGCAAAAGAGGAAGGAGGATATTTTCTCTGCCTCTGTGACTGTCTGCCTTATTGGCATTAGGCTGGGCACTTGGTGGTATGAAATTTAGTTATCATTCTGGCATTTACACAGAACATCTTCATCAGCATTTCTTACCCACTATTTATTTATTTGAGGAGAAGAGGAAATGAACAAGAAACAGAAAAGAGAGAAGGAAGTAATAGTGCAGTTAAAGACAAGAATCCATATCACTTAAGTCCATATTTTAAAGATGCTCATTCATTCATTCACTTAATACATAAGTGTAATATTAAGTACCTAGTATACTTATAAATTAAGAGTTCTTGTTGGATGGATATGAGTGTTCATATATCTTGGTATGATTCATTTCCAAAGAGATATGCTTTCTTCACCTTCCCATTTACTTTTCTGTCCCTTCCTGTGTAAACACATCTCATATCTGATTAAGATATAGACCCCCTTGGTTTTAGAAGGGGATAATATAGATGGACTAATGAATCATGTCATCACTTAGAAAAGCAAAACAGGGTGGTCATTATTGATTCCTTTATGCCCAAAGAGTTTGGTGTGGGACAGAAACTAGTGCCTGTACTTTTAATCTTCTAAATCCTGTAAAAAGGGTCCTAGTGCCTTCCCACAAGATGACTAAGCAGGCTCATTTCTATTTATTGGTACCATTATGATCTTGAATTTGTTTTTATTTGTTTCATCTCTCTATATTAAACAATGTACCTGGCCCTAGGGATTATGTATAGAATGGTCAATATGATGATAGGGTATTTATTATAGTGTTCATGCTCATAATGAATAGTATTATGATGCATTTCAACCTTTTTTCTTTGATCCTCGGGGAATTTGGAACTGGTATAATGTATTTGTTTTATCTTAGAGGAGCGGCATTCATTGGTTATTTGTTTAAGGATGTGGAAATGAATGAGTAGGGGAGTGTTCATGACCTCGTAGGTATAAAAGCCTGAATCACCCCCTGCTTACAGAACAAGATAACCAGAGAAGTGAAAAACCACATCTTCAGATGCTATTACTCTTCTGCCCACCCTACATATGTGGGCTGTTTATTATATTGAGGTTCTTCCTGGAGAAACTACTACATAAATCCTGCATGAATGGGAAAGTCTGCTGATGATTCAGTTCACCTCTGAGTCACTAATTAATCATGGATAGAGAACAGAGTTTGTGTTCTAAAGGGAATGGAGACCTCAGGGCTCTGAAGCCTTCAATGACAGTGTGGAAAAGGACAGTGATGGCTCAGTGAGCTGGTTGATCAGCAAGATATATTTTTGGGCAGATTTTCTTGAAGATTCATAATGGATTCAGGACAAGGAAAGATTTAATCTCTTCCAGAATAAATATTTGGTCCTTATCTTAGGTGCTACACATTTGCCATTAGACTCAGAATTTCCAAAGGTTCTTAATCCTATCAGCACATTGCCAAATCCAGTATAGACCCCATGTCAGATGTTTCCCTTTGCTTCCCACAGTGGTAAATGTGGCTTCACTAGACCTCAGATGTGGTCCCTTTATTTGCTGTAATAAGATTTCATTATCATCATTTCCTTGCCATTTGTCATGGGACCACAGTGGCATTATAATCCATGGCTAACTGCTTTGTTTCAGTTCATTAGAAGTCACGGAAGCCTTGTGGCAAATACCCATATAGTTGCCTAGGCTTAAATTGATCATATGCAGCTGCTGTGAAAATAAACTCCCGGGGTCCATGTGTCTACCAAAGGAAAGAAGTGAAGGATAAACACATTAGCTTCACATCATCCCTTTCTGTCCTTGTGGAAGCTTACCTAACTATACTGAACCAATATAAAAAAACTAATATGCTGTGGGGCAAGATGCCCCTTTTACATTCTACAAAGGACTATTATAATAATTTATTATGGCTTGTGTGATGAATGCTATAGCACTTTGCTCTCTTTTATTAATATCTATATGCACATATGTGTGTTTACAGGTGTGTATACACAGGGTAGAAACTAGAAGAAAGCCTCTCTTTGACACAGAGCCTCTCATTGGCCTGAAGCTTACCAATTAGGTAGATTGTTGTGCCCCAGAAATCTTACTCCCCAAGCACTGGGGCTACAGATACATGCCATCATACCTATTTTTATGTACATGCTAGGGATTAAACTTGTGTCCTTGTACTCACAAAGCAAATGCTCTAATAACTGGGCCATCATATCAACGCCATATAATAGTACCCTTCTAAGTTAAAAAAAAAAAAACAAAAAAACAAAAACATAAAATCGTGAGATAGATGAAATTGAGAAGACTGTGTAGTCATTTTCCTATAAAGAGTGACCTGTCATTGTTAGAGAATTTAATTAGTCCAGTAGGCTGACAACACTTGGATTTCAGCACAGTATAGTAAAATAACACCCCTGGCTTTTAAAACGGCATTACCTTTGCAGTTTATATATCAAAAGGTGTATAATGAGGGGGAGGGGAAATTACTACCTCAGAAGCCTGTAGTTTGGATTATATGTGAAACATCTGCCATGTGGCAATACAAACTTTCAGGTTGCAATACGTCACTCCTTTCTCTTCTCGTTAGTGTAATTGCAAGTAGAAATTGTGAGCTAAGGCCTGGCTGCAGTGCCATCAAGATCTATGGCGTAAATAAATGCAATTTTTCAGCAAACAGACTTTTATCAGGGTTCATTTTCTGTCACAATTTGGTAGTTGATTTCTTGCAACATTCCTTGGCGCCTTTTAGAAGCCTCTCAAACATAAGCAAAATATATTTACTAAAACAACACAACTATAAATTTTAATAACTCCACACCCATCACCACTAAAGTTGATGCCAAGTCAATCACTTTAATCTATATTCCTCCTTGATATTAAAAACAAACATGAGTGGTAAATCCAAAGACATTACCTATCATCTTAAAGTGCATTCAGTAGAAAACCTGAATGATACAGGAACATCTGCTTTCCACAGTCAGTAAGCCATTCCTTATCAATAATGACTATTTATGAGACCACCTGGTTCTTTGAAGGAACCCAGATTCAGCTACTTTATTCTCAATCAGCCACATTATGATTAATATGGCTGACATAATCCCAGGGATGCTGCAAGCTCCAGGGTGGGGATTTAGAAGCAGAAATATACAGGAGCAAGAGAAAAATCTTCAGGAATGAAGACAGAGCTCCCAGATGGCCATCTCTTCATTTGTTTCACAGAGCCACTGGGGAAGGTGAAATGCACCATCCCCTACTTCAGAAAATTGCAGCTGACAGAAACAAAACAGAGAGTCTCAAATGTATGCCCAGGAGATGTTCGCTGGAAACATTTCTCCATGGTACTACTGTTATGCTTCTCATAGAATTGTTTGTTCAGGACGAGACAATAACACAGTGAAAGCAACGTGTAATGATGCTTCTGTGCCTATGCACAACAAGACCTTGGCAATATTCCAGTCCACTTTCTACTACACAAAGTAGTTAATGGTTCTGTTCACCACATTTTTCTAGTCCCCCTAATTAAAGACTCACAGTAAGAGCAACCTTTTGAATTTCTTTGTGATATATAAATGCTCATGTGCTTTGAGTACAGAATGTTCTAGACTATCAATGCTGCATGACTGTCATGACCTGAATATTCAGTATATATTTTTGAATAGGGCTATTTTCCAATTTCTCATAATTACCCTCTACTGAATATAAGTGATAAGAACAGTGTTTAAGGGCAGAATCTAAGTCCATCTGACTTGAACTCATTAATTTTCGACAGAGGCACATTTCTGTCCCGTGAATTATATGTTGCAATCTAATTTTAGTCATGCCTCTTTATGACAGCAATGTATTTTGAGGGGAATATAACTGGGTAATATAGTAAATGCCCAAATATCACACAGGGGATTTAGATTGTCTGATATAGGAATGATGTCACTAGGTGACACAGTGTCACAAGACTACATTTCTACACTTGTCTCTGCTAAGATGCCACTCAAAATATGTGAGTATATTATATCAAAAATTATTCTCACTGTATAATGTCTGCTTCATGTCTACTTCAATGTCAAACATGTTATCTATTCTTTGTATTTATGGAAACTATTAATTAAGGTTCTTACAATGTAAAATTTTTACCAGAGCTCAATAAATGATTACTAAATAAATGATGAATCGAACTGTGTGCTTTTCAATTTTAGAAATGAGTGCCCTTGCCACTAGAGTCTAAACAGAATTTGGCATAGTTATCAGCAAAAACAGATCATTATGAATATGTTCAGATTCTGTACAATAAAAGCAAAAGATATATTTTCACTCTGCTTAGTAAATGCAGTGTGCAAACACATAAGATAATGGGGAATAACTTACCTTATTCACCAGAAAATTTCAATTAGCACGAGATTTAACTTTCTTTGGAATAAAATATTCTGAAATCAGGAAAAACAGTTTAGGCATTTTCCTGCCTATCATTACCTTAATTTTTAAATAAGTTGATCACCTTTTTTTCTAAAACCCAAGACAATAGAAAGGCTTAAGATGCAGTTTGTGTGTGTGTGGAGGTACATACTATTAAAATGTTGATAGAGTGGAAGGGACCAGAGATCTTCTTGAAGAAATCTCACAAAGAAAAGCAGTCCTCCTAGAGCCACTCAACTGGCAAGAGAGTGTGGCCTTTCATTGCCATCTGCTGTCAATGTCCTCTATCTATTCTCTTGAGACGCTTAAATGTGGCATAACAGAAGATCAGGGAAGAAGAAAGATATCTAATCTGGGTTCTAAAACAAGTTGTGAATTAGATTTATAAAAATGGAGACCATCCGATACTCCACATTATTTCAACCATGTAATGTTGAGCATATCTCTTAACCATCTGATCCTCAAGGTAACTTTATAAAAAGTAAGGAGCATATCCTATAGACACCGTAGCATCTGCATTAAGCAATGTATACTGATTGAAATTAATGAGAAATATAAAATGGGTAGGATCTACAATGAGTGATAAAATAATGGCGGTGGAACATGGGGTGGTAAATAAATAAATGATTGTGTCTGTGAGGATAACTGGGTGAGAAATGGTCATACAGGTAACCTACAAACACAGGCCATTGATTGTGGATGGATGCTCTCTTTGGAATGACCACATCTCATTTATAACTGACTCTAGATTATTTACCAATTGTCCTCAGAAAATTTATGTTAAATGATATATAAACTAATTCTGATTTTATTTATCTGCATAAGTTGCAGTGACCTCTGTGCCCACCCCACAAAGTTACAACGACCTCTCCTTTGGACTAGAGATGTACTTTCCCGAGCATTCCGCTGATGTCTGCTTACAGAAGGTCAATCAATTAAAGGGGATTAGATGTACAATCTGAAATGCTAACAGAGGGCCAAGGGAGATAAGACTGATAAATAGCTCAAGACAGCTCCATCTCCAACGTTAAGCAAATTTTAAAGAGGATGACAGCTTAGGAGAGCAGAAACTCTGACCTGAAGAGAAAAGAATCAAGAAAGGACACAGCAACTGTCCCAAGTAAATAAGATGAGATGCAAGCCATGACCATGGCCCTAATTGCCACTAGTAACAAATGACATACTGAGTCACTGTTTTTTTCAAATCACCCTGAATGTCTGCTTCTCAGCCACTTGCTCATTTGGTAAAGTTTAAACATAAGATAAAGGAAGATATTCATTTCTGTAGGAGATCCAGTGTTTTGCCTAGACCTTCGGCAGTCTCCTGGCAGTAATCAGGTGATAGATAAAAAGGCAGAGCTCAAAGACACAATACAGGTTCACATCTCCTAAAAATTATTTATCAAATTCTTGCCCCAAATCTCTGAAATATGATTAAGGATTGCTAATGATCCCAGTAGCAATCTCAAAGTCTATGCTCATAGTAACAGAATTATAGATATCAAAATTAGGGAACACCATTCAAATCACCTAGGATTCTCATAGAGGACCTTATATCATATCTACATGTAAACAAAGTATGGTCTCAGAACTTCAAATCAATACTGCCAAGGAAACATTAGAAATGTAATTGTCGGGACAAATGGCAGATCTTCTGAATGAGTAACTTTGGGCTGGTGTTTGGTCATGTCTGAGAAAGCCAATATAATGATACAGATGTTTGTTTAAGTTTGGAGACTGCTTCCTTACATTTGTGTCTCAATTCTGCCTAGTTTCTGGTTAGTCTGAGGATGATTGTGTTCTCAAGAGCATTTGATAATATCAGCATATGTTTTATCTGTTGTAAATGAAGCTGCATGCTAGTTGCATCTAGTGAATTCAGGCCATGAATGCTATCAAATATTCTATAAGGACTCTCTTGAAGGATTATCTGGCTCATAATGCCAAAACTATATGAGGAACTTCAGTACATCAGTCACTCACCAAAAATCTGTACAGTGAATGCTACATGGTTGAAATCATTTCATTTGAACATATGGCCTAATATATGTGTAAATATATATGCCTGGTATTTATATATGACTACAAATCACACACATGCATATACACAAACACATATGCAAATACATACACAAAGCATACATGCACATATACACATGTATAGATATTGACTCCAGAGGACCAGAATACAAGGTAAGCAATGAGCATTGTAATAATATCTGGCTCTTCCACAATGTACATGTCAATCAAATGTCTGCTTTATAAATATGAACTTTGAAATGCAATCACACATAACTAGAAAAATGTAAGTATATCTTATATAACCTATTCTAATTCTTCTACTAACCCTCTTTTCTACTATCTTAGTGCTGTGACTACCTGGAAAAAATTATCAGTACCTCCTCACTGGCACACTAATATCAGCTGCGCTTGCAAGTCCTGCTAACTCTTGACCCTTTGCTTCAAAGTGGGTAGTATTTGTCATTTTTTACAAAGATGCATGACCATCTCTGAGTAAGCTGCCTCTTTTTGAGAGTAGATATTTTGGGCTTGGTGAGGATGAACAGAAGTTTCCTTATGTAAGGGACTCAACAAATACTTAGTACCCCTTGAGACTCGTGCTGTGGTTGTAAAGAATCCTTTAGTGGCTTTCCAAAGGGTTCTGCTATTTACTTCCCTTATAAGTGAAAGCTGTGCTAACGATATGGTCTCAGGGTGAATGGACCTTAGTGAAAATAAACACTAGCCAAGCATGCTTTCTCTAATAAATAAGACACTTTTAGCTACTCCCACAGATACATCCCCAATAACTACTCTATAGAATTCTCTAACTGAGGAAAAAAATACTAGTATATATATTCAAAATAGAGATTCAGTATGATGACCCACCACGATATAGCATATAGCTTGTGGCCAATTTTAAATGATTTATTTGAGAAAGAAATAGGCAAATTTACAGGAGACACAGAATACTGGACTAGGCTACGAATCTAATATTTTTTTCAGTTTGTAAATAAACTTTTTATTGGGATGTGGCTATACTCATTAATGCCCCCATTTTACTGTATCGTTTCTGGCTGCCTTTGTACCATAGCAGCAGAGCTGAGTAGGTGCTACAGAGATCATATGGCCTATAGGCACATCTTATTTTATTCATTCTCTGATCCTCTGCTGAAATAGTTTCCTGATATTTATTCTTATTTTTGTCCATTAGCTGATATTTAAGCATTCCAAAGGAAGTCAAATGATCATGAAGGTCAAATGGAGAAAATACACTATACCTACTCGTCTAACTATTGCACATACTTCTAGACTGACTCAGTTGATCTGGACTGATGCAGTTCACCTTTACTTTTTTTTCTTACTTAATTTGACAGGGATAAATGTAGAATATGCTGGAAATGTATTATTTGGAAATAAAAAGTTAGTGGCTTGGGTAGCAGAGGCTCTGTCATTGTCTTTCCAGATTCCAGACCCTGAGTTCCATTTCCCCAGGAAAATAAACTCAGGTGCTTCGAGCGTACAGAGATGGGCTTCTATCCAACAAAGTCAGCTTAGCCTGGGCCTTAAGAGACTGTCTCAATGAATCCTAGTCCTTTCTTATCACCTGATGCTTATTATAAGTCATAAACCCCCTTCATGAAACTTGGCGTGTGCAGGGGAAATTTCTGTCTCAGTGGAATCAAGCATGCTGATAACCAGTGCATCACAAATCCCCTTCATAACTATTATCTGGCAAATAGAGAGAAGTTCTAATAAGGGGAGACAAGATATATAAAGAATCTGCCAATTAAGCATGAAACTAATCTGTTTCGGATCCCACTGAGGGTGGTCTAGACACTAAAAGCAATTCGACCTAATACTGTTTGAAGGCAGTCAGCTATGGATGCAGAGAAATAAATCAGAGGCTTCTGGCAAAAGATGAGAGTATCTAGTAACAGTCTGGTAATGGAAGAGATGGGGTAAAGTTGTAAGATATTAAAATTGTAATGATATGACATTACTTCCAGAAATATATCTAGTTCTGTAAGAGTGACTCATATACATGTTTAAGGTTTGAGACTCTAAAATACAGCATACATCACTCAGATGTTTGGATTTTACTTTATTATATTAGATAAAATGAGAGAACAGCATTTTGACACAATGAATATCTCAGTCTCCAGGCCCCCAGTACATCTGCAGGACATGTGACAAATGGTGAATAATGGAGCAATCTCAGTCTACCTGCAAGGGAATCTACTGTGCCATCATCCTGGAATGAACACACTAAAATAAAGGCTCATTTTTCCTTTCCTAGTTATTGTAAACAAAATGGCCAGGAGATGCTCATATATCAGTACTGCTTGTCTGCACACAGGGATTGTGGGGTGTGTGTCCTGGAGATAGTGTTATAGCTGAATATTTCATCCAGGTGATATTTTATGGTCATCTAGTTTGTCAAATATCACAACCATAACATTCCCTCTTGGGGAAGATTGGCATTTCTAATTCAAAGGGTTGATTATGAATTACTCCCAACCACCCTTTACAAGAACATGGAGAAGAGAAAGAATAAAATGTAAACAGCTGAAGAACGTCAGGAGAAGGTAGGACAACTGACCTCCGGGACAGCTTCAAAACCTCTTCAGGTGAGAGTGTCATGTACCCCAGACAGAAGCATTACAGCTATCCCTCCAGCAGGGTGGGATGGGTAGAGATAACCCACACTCAGGACTTTTAGGAGTCTACTACAACATCATTAGGAACCACTTCATAAATATGTCTTCTCTTTTTTTTTTTTTTTAGCATTTTCTTTTTGTGTGTGTGCATGTGGATGAGAGGTTTGTCTGTATGTATTGCATGTTTGTGTCATATGTGCATATCTGGGGTAGAAGGTGCTATCATATTCCTTGGGACTGTGGCTGTAATTTTGGTAACTGAAAGTGAATCTTGGTTCTTTGCAAAAATAAATGTTCTTAATGGAAGAACCATTTCTCCATCCTCCATGCAATGTGTTCTTTAGAAAAAAAAATATATATCAAGTACCAGGGCTTGTCATTTCAATTGCTTGAACTTAGCTTCTAATTTCCATTTTCAATCAAATGAAGACATGTCCCTGGGAGAGCAGAACACTATCCTTCTCTTGATATGGTATACGTCATGAATCTTCAGAAAGCAAGCCCCAGCAACAGATACATAGTTATCCAGGGAGTCTACAGTGAAACCACACAAAATACAGCAAGAATTCTGCAATGGCATTTACACAGTGCAGTTTTTCTTCTCCCTCTTATTTATGAGTGCCTTACAATTTTATTCATTAATATAAAGATATGAAACCATTTCATTCAAAAGGTCAAGAAACATTGCAAGAATTAAACACATGCTTGTGCCTGTGCATATGTATTTATTGGTACAGGTGTGTGTGTGTGTGTGTGTGTGTGTGTGTGTGTGTGTGTGTGTGTGTGTAAGACTTCATATATCCAAATATTGCTTTCTCTGACCTCTTTTAAGTAAACCCATGGCAACTCAAGACAAAATAGATCCCCCTTGGGGGGGGAGACTAGTTATGATAAAGCCCTTGAACAATCCCAAAATAGTAGAATACTGAGCTTTCATGGATATTATAAGTCCCCTCTGAAGCCAAATAAATACATCATAGTCCTGAACTCAGAACAGATTATTCATTTCTAGGCTAAAGCAAAAAGGGAGGTGATCTAGAGTTGATGTAAACTTTGGTGATGGCAGTTGGTGTTTAGGGATTATATCAACAACCCAAAGACGGGATAGATTCTCTTAGCTGTGCCTAGCTCAAAGCTGAACGGAGTACCCTATTGCAACAGTAAAAGGGATATTTCTTTGCAAAGAGTTAATTTCATTCAGCCCAGATGGGGATGAAAGCAGCTCCACAGGGATGTCGTCACAGAAATATCTTCAATTATTCCTCAAATATACATTGAACGATGAAATTAAACATTTGTATAGATGAATTTAGGTGCTGTACTTACATATGGGTGAGGTGCACAGGATGGGTGTGTTGGGAAAGGGATAGTTAAATATATGCATAGAGCATAAAAGAGGGCATTCAGCATTCTCCTCTATCATCTCTGCTTTATTCTTTTGATGCAGGATCCTTTGTTAAAACTAAATATCATATTTTGGTGGCAAATATTAGACTGTACCCCTCTTTGTTGTGAGGGTTGCTTTATAAATCCTGGTCCTTATATTTGAACAGTGAGTGTTTTTCATCATCCAGACCTGTTTTTCTATCCATGCGGTGCTTTGTAATGGAACAGTTTTCTTTCTAGTCTTACCATGAGAATGATAAGGGGAAAATGCAATTTATTAGCTATTAGAGGTGAAGGCTCCTTTGCATTCACCTGCAGCAACAGTCTAGTACAGAAGCTCTTTGGGATGGCTATCTCCAACCATGTTTCAATTTTTGCAGTTGGTCTGTTTTGGTAGAGAGCTTTTTGAAAATGAGATGTACACTACGCTTTTCATGGGACTACAGGTGCTAAGTTATATCTTGTAGCCTGCTGACAAATCCTCAGCATATTTAGAAGGCTTATGCTTCATAGAGACTTGCTCCAGGGACTTAAAAATGAGGGGATCAAAATCCATTACCAAGAACATTAAATGACTCTGATTCTTTATCTATACTAGATTCAAACTAAAGTCATGAAAAATTTGAAGGAAATCTGTAGTGATTAGACACTGCCTGGGACACCTTGACAGACAGGATATCAGGCATTGTTCATCTTTCCAGGGTGTAAACTAGACTTTGGGTTATTGGCAATGATTTCAAACAAGATTATAATGCATTCTAGTTACTAACTAGCTACAGATCCTGTGTCAAGTTGAATGGTGAAGAAAATGGGGAAAAAAGAGAAAACAGTGTTTGGAATATCAACTTTCACTAAGCAAATTAAATTATTACAAAATGAGCTCAAAACAAACAAACAAAAATAAGCATACACATCCCAAAATTGGTATGCAGGTGTGTGTGTGTGTCTTTCTGTCTATCTCTCTGTCTGTCTGTCTGCTTTATGTCCATGTAATATTGGTAAGAAATATTTACAAAATATTCATTCTATACATTTTAGGACAGAAAACTCTCTCCTATTGCAGGGGCCTATCTAAAGACAGAAAAAATAAAACTGTGGTTATATAAGTACTACACACTTATGTTTTCCTCCTTAGATTATAGGCTAAATCCCAAAGCCCTATGGAGGAACTTTGAGTGACTGTGTCAATAGGTAATTAGGTCACATGAGTGGTCACTTATAAAAAGAATTACTGGAGAGGTGACTGTAGGAAGATTAGGTTGTTCCATTGTAAATAATTGTCCCCACCTATGAGTTTAATAAAAAGCACTGATTGGTCAAAGGCAGACATGAAGTGTGGGCGGGGTTACCAGACTAAGAAAACTCTAGGAACAGGAAGAACAGAGCAGAATGCCAGAGAGAAGCCAGAAGAAGCAGAGGACAACTATGCTGCTCTGAGAAAAGGTACTGAGTTGCATGGCTGAACAGGATAAGAGTCATGGGTTAGATTAAGGGTAAATAGTTAGCAAGTTATATGCCTGGGCCTTAGCCCTATCAGCCTAAAACTATTGTAAGCATCTGTGTGTCTCTGCAGGTCTGTGGGTCTGTGGGACTAAACCTTGAGGCTAGGCCCAAAAGTCCAAGCCAGAAACATCTTACTACAGGTGACCTTCTCTCCATAGTGTAGTAAGGACACAACAAGAATACAAACATCTGCTGATCAGGAAATAAGCCTTTTTCAGAAACTGAAATTGATTTAGCATCCAGAACTATGAGAAATGAGCATTCATTGCCCTAGCCACACAGTCTATGGTAGGAGAGTCATAGCAGACCAAGCTGACCAACATTACCATTGTTTTTAGACAGATGTATTTGAAGAGATGATGGTGAATAGGAGAAGGTTAGAATGTTAAAATTTACTTTGGAAAAAAAATTTTGGCTAAAAGAAAAAAATATGAAGAAAGAAATTGGCAGTATTGTATTTTTACCTTTAAATATATTAAATTCTCAAGAATAAGGAACATTTTTACATGACAATATTTGTCATAGAAGAGTCTTAAAAATTAGCCAGGTAGTCTTCTAAAAACTCACTAAAATTGTCAAAACTGAAATACTCAGATGATAAGATAGACACAGTCTTGGGCTCAGTATTGACAAACACAGATAAAAAATTTTTAAGGGTTCTTTAACTTACTAAATCTTAAAGATTATTTTCTCTCCTTCCCAAATAGCCTTACCCAAATCCCTCAGCAAATGTTTCCTTCCTGATAACACTATTACATTGATAAGATTTAAAAAGTATAGATTGAAAATAAATATAAATAAAAGCCTTCATTTCAGAAGGGTGCCCATGAACGCCCTTGCTTAATGAAAGCATCTGTCTTAAAACAGAAGAGCTGTGACTACATAGATAGGGAATGGATTGTGATCCATCAACCACTGTCCTCGGCCAGGAGTCAAGAGATCATCCAGGGATACTATAGCATCATTTTTTCAGTAGTTATGTGTAATTTTAGTATTGATAATTCATTATATCTATGCTCAGTAGTTCCTATAAGCTTATAGAAGTAGGAATTATAGGTAGAAGAAAGTAATGACTTAATGAGGTGGGAGATAGACCAAAAAAACTGAATATGAGTAAGCTCATCCATCAAGCTTCATCTGAAAGAAGGCAGAAGCATCACTTCCCAAATCCTCAAACATGGTGGATTTATTCTTCACCATTTTTCTGTGTGTTAACTTTAAGGATGTTTCTTCAGGCACATATCTGAGAAAGCCATAGAATCGAAATATTCTTTGGGTTTATTTAACACTTAATATACTACACCGATCTTAAGCTTTTGAATGAGGCTGATCTGACTTAGAAGCTTTTCCACTCTGTGTTCTTGACCATATTTTATATAGAATTTCAAGGAGTCAACGTTTTTATCTTCAGTGTTGGGGGAAAATTATCTACCATGAAAAGCTGTTACAATGATAGAGCAGTATACACAGGCACTCAGCACAGTTGGATGAGTTTGAAGTATTGGGACGGATTAAGCAGCCTGGCTCATGAAGATCACACTTGCATCTCATGTGCCTACACAAAAACAAAACAAGCAAACAAAAAAGATCTCACTGCTGCTTTCAAAGGTGACTGAACTCAAGATTTTGGAACATCTTTCAAGGACTTGAAGCTCAGTGGCAAAGTCTATCTTGTTAGGCAGCCTTATAAAAAGAATTACATTTAAATATTTTTTTCTATAATCTGATGAGTGGTAGCAGCCTTCAACGAGACTCAGAGATGCAGTGACAGAAAATATACTCGAAGCCAATAATAATAATAATAATAATAATAATAATAATAATAATAATAATAATAATAATAATAAATACTAGTACAAAATAATGATAATAAAACCTATTAATTGAAAGCTTCCTGGCAGTCAACCATTTGGTAAAAGGAATGCTTATAAAGCATATGCATATGCAAACACACCTTTCATTCTGTGTTCATCTATTTGTATGGCTATAAAAAATTTAATGTGGGTCATTGTTCTAGCACTACCTTTGATTATTGAGCAGGAATGATATTGAAAAAAGTATTTTAGTTATATAGCAGACTGTCCAATAAATAAAAGAAATACTCATTGCTATATAAGAGCCTGAAAAACAAAAATTGCTACTCTGACACACAGAAATTTAAGTAGGCCGATAAATCATAGACAACCCTCTTCATTGTGAATTTCAAGCTTGCTAAGAGATAGACACAAACCAAGGGCCAGACCACTTTATTGCATATGGTGTCTGACAGAGAATGGTTCTGAGGTGAGACCCAGACCTGACCACAAATCAGTCTGTCTCCCATTTCTCATTGTGTCTCCAAAGATGAAGCAGTCATGGTACTTCAGCTCAGTAGGAAAAACAAACAAACAAACAATAAACAAAAAAAACCTTGGAACAGGAAGTAAGGAACCAAGTATTCTCACCAAACATACATCATCTTCATCCAGTCCATTCTCATCGAGCAGATAAAGGATGGCAAAAGGCACACATGCTGCCATGATCATTCCTTTCAAAGGAATGGAGGCTCTCTCATAGTAACAAGATCATGCTTTCACTAATATGGCAGAAATGTTAATGCAATCCTCTATAGGCAACCTTTCTGGCACGGACTCCAAGGAGGACCTGACATGCCAAACCTCAGGTATCTAAAGAGAAGAAGCTACCTGAGTCTGTGTGTATATCTAACAACCTGGGAGTGCCTGCTCTTGATCATTTTGGCTCTGTGTAAACTGTGAATAGCTTCCATGCTTTGTTCTAACCGCTGAAAAGAGTTGAGCAATGGATAGCTGATATTTTAGCTGTTTGAACAGTGGGATAGTGTTGTTAGAGAGGAGAATGTTCATATGGCTTAAGAGCAAAGGACAGGGCAATTTTGAATGCTAAAATTCAGCATGGCAGTACAAGTTCATATTACAAACTTCCATCGCCTTCCTTGGAGACCTGAAAGTCTTTTCTAGTATCATTTATGTGTGTGAACTAACCCAAAACTCCTTTGTGCAGCCCAAATATGCTGTCAAGTCCAAGTCCTGAGGGATGCATATAATCACCATATTTACTGGGATGGCCCAGGCAATAATCATACCACTGCCTCTAATGAAACTAAAGTGCACGTGTCATTCTGGAGATGTGATGTGTTCAGGCAGAGTTCCCTGTCAGCTGTCTGGCCAAACTGTACAACCTGCAATTTAGTTAACAAACTGAGACATAATAGAAACAGTGCTCTTAACCAGCCTCTTTGACTCTCTCAGATTTACTGCCTGTCTTACATACATCTTGAATCCCTAGCAGAGTGGCCTTGTAGCTTACAGGCAGAATCTAATAGACAAGAAAAAATAAATAACAAGAAAAGTTTGTGAAGTTCTAATGTGGAGCCTAACTACAAGTACAAAATCTGCCAACCTTGTTCCTTGAAGCAAATAATTCCATTGTTGTCAAGAAGGCAGATTTCATTTTTCAACCTGGCGTCCCACATCCTTGCACTAATCAGTATTCCCTGCAATCCATGTGAACTTTCTGATCCTTGTGCTGCACGCAGAATCAGTGATTAATCTAGCAATTTTCTCAACCAATATGAATTTTTCTCCCATTTGTGTGTATGATGCTAAGCATTACCTAAATAAACAAAATGATTTTTAGCATTCATATACCTCTTGTCAGCTATCCAAAAAAAAAAAAAAAAGCATATTGTGGCTAAAGTAGCAGCTCAGTAGGTAAAAACACTTGTTGCTTTTTCTCAGGACCTGATTTCTGTTCCCATATCTACATATGGTGACTCAAAATCACCTGTAACTTCAGGCCTATGGCATCCAATTCCTTCCAATAATATCCCTCACAGATGCTTACACCCATGTGTATATACAGAAAGTGAGGGTAAGAGACTTTTTAGTATAATTGAGTACTGTTCATATGTCTGCAATCCTAGTATGTAGGAATCAAACAGGAGGGTCACTACATATTCAAGGCCAGTTTGTTCAACATGGGGAGTTTTCAGGACAGCCAGGTCTACAAAGTGAGGCTCTGTATAAATAACAACAAAAATTCACAACACAGGCCACCACTATCATAAAAAAAAAAAAAAAAAAAAAAAAGTGAAAACTTGGATGAACTCTGAGGGCCTATTTAGGAAAGGCAGGAAACTTGTCTATTTAAAGTCACCAGAAGCTGTCATATAAGAACTGGCCTTAAGTCATAGTAACATGGGTGGCCTTATAATGGAAATGGTATTTAAAATTACTCCTGAACATGAACAGAGTAGGATTAATATAGAGAACATGTTTCTGTCTGCCCACTGTAATGCCAACAAACTGCAGAAATAAAGATGTATAGATGTGGAATTGAACTGTGATCCTCTACTGGTTCATGTGTGAGTTAAGTACCAGTGGACAAGTCAAATGACTTCTCTGAGTATTATTTTTCTTATTGTAAACGTGGTGATCGACCTATCTACTTTGATAACTGACTTTACAGAGTAATTCTAAGGAACAACTGAGATAATAGAAGTGCAGGTAAATTGCAATGCCCAGTGCACATACTGGAAGATCAGTAGGTGCTCTGCAATCATTGCTGACTTCATCTCACACTTTGATAATTTTTAAAAGGCTGTTCTCACTCTCTTTAAAATCTTCAATAGAAGCAGGAAATGCTTCATAACATACTTGTCCATTTCTTTTATCAGAAAAAAATCAAAGCATTCTTTGGAAATTTTCTCATTAATCTCTTAGAGGGAAGTAACTAAGGGGACACATATTTTGCACAATTATACATGAATCCCAGTTTGACAAAGAGAAAAAACTGCAATCAACTTCTGTAAGTCACCTAGTGACTCAAAGGCAGGGCCAAAAATTAAAATCATCTAATAATCTAGTTATTTAATTCCTACCATATGCATCCAAAAATATCTCCTAAGATTCCAAGACAGAGCTGAGTTCGCAGCTCCCAAATGTACAGCTGTTTACAATTTCATGGCTCATAATTTTTTAAATAAATAGATATTCTTGCCCAATAAGATCTCTGTAAAAATTGAAAAACAGTTTTATATATAATATTTATGATGTATATGTACACAAACAATCCAGTTATTATTAATATATTATGAGAAAAGTGAAGGCTATTTTCTTTTGCATTACATGAAGATGATTTGGTTGATATAAGTCTCAATGATGACTGTCCCTCAAATATACAGAGATAGGCAATGTTTTTGAAAATATTTAGTCTGGCTTTTATAAAGTAGAACTATCTATTATTGATCAATTATTACATAAATTAACAAATGTTAATTGGACACACTAGATACCAAAAGGGAATGAAACTCTAAAAATATAAAGATGGGATGTAGTATAGGTTCTCAGAGAACAATAACTGAGCAGACGAAGTAAGATGGGGACAAAATAATCATTAGAACAAACCGTGAAAGACATCTAGAGATGAACACTATTTCATAGAATATCCATGGAAATGGTTATTCTGTTGGGGAAAGTACAGAAGGCTTCATGTAAGAGGATCGGCATGAGCTGGTTCACAAAGAACATCTCAGACTTCAACAAAAGGACTGAATCAAAATGAAATAGAAAAAAAAAACCAGCTTTCTGAGTAGCAGTTTTAATATATAGAATGCAATTACTAAAAACAAACAAAAGTACATGAAGACTGATGAGTGGACAGTTTGTCTAAAACAGAATGAATGCTTTGGAGAGATCAAATGGTAGGTTAAAGTCAAGCAATGTTATATGTTGTGCGCCCCATGAAGGGACACACTCTCCTTGGTTAGCATTGGAAAACCTGAGCAAAACATCTAAAAACATAGACACGTTTAGTTATCTCGAGCATGTTCTGAGCAGATGGAAAGGAGATGGGAGAGGGGAATTGTGATAAATAAAAGAGATGAAGGACCCGAGGACAAGGATTACAGAAAAGATAGAAATAGAGGAGGAGGTTCAGGGTCTAGGTAGACTCAACCTGAAAAGTGTCCAATCCCATTTTTTTCCTCAGCTAGAACAGAAAGAGTAATCTTTGCAGTTTCACTGGGATGTGGAAGTGGTATCCCACTTCAATGGATGCAAAAGGGGAGAGATTTGTAAACTGAGTTAAAACTTGCCAGGGCTTTCAAAGTCCTCCCTAATCTGTGTTACTCTTTCTTTTAGACAAAATAAAGAGAAATATGCATTCATGTGGATCAAAGCATACAAAAGAGTTTAGAAACCAGACCACAACATGGCATGCCATGTTGACTAACAGATATTGTTTCTGTCAACATAGTCTCTCTCAAGGGCCACCTATCTTTGATCACAAAATAAGTCCCATTAAGCAATTCATATAAATGTTTATTAATTACCTGTCCTTTACAATGAAATCTCCGGCCACTGGAAACTAAGGATCTGCAAGAAGCTGCTATAGCTGCATGGAGAATGGTCACATTAGACTAACCTTATCGTTTTTGAGAATATGCTTGCCACATAAGAAGGATAAGGAACATGTATGGAAGAAGTATAAAAGTCACAAGAAAGTGTCACTGCAGGCAGTTCTGTGCGATCTCTTTGGCGGTACAGTGGAGAAGAGAAGAGAACGTTTACACATTAAGATGAATCACAAAAGGTTATCCAACAGATGAGTAGCTATTACAGGGATGGCCACAGGACTACGCCCTTAACAGCTTCCTAGAAATATTGTGTCAGTGGCTTGGAGGCAGAGAAACATTGTGTACTAATGGATGGAAAGGGGAATTATAGGGGGTCAATGCCAGGGTGAAGTTGGGAGAAAAAAAAAAAAAAGAAATCCAAAGAAAGTTAACTTACATACATATAAATTAACCAAAACTAAAGAAAGGATTATAGTGGGATTATGTTATTACATTGTAAATAATTGTCCCACCTACTAGTTTAATAAAAACTCTCATTGGCTGAAGGCAGACAGGAAGTATGGGTGGGGCTACCAGACTAACTCTGGGAACAGGAAGAACAAACAGAGATGCTACAGACAAGCCAGCAGATGCAGAGGACAACTATGCTGCTCTGAGAAAAGGTACCGAGCCACATGGCTGAACAGGATAAGAATCATGGGTTAGTTAAGGGTAAAGAGTTAGCAAGTTATATGGCTGGGCCCTTTGTCGATCAGCATAAAATTAATGTGTCTGTGTGTCTCTGTGGGACAGCGGGTCTGTGGGTCTGCAGGTCCAAACCTCAAGGCTAGGCCAGAAACATCATACAACAAAAGATTGCATTAATGAGTGGTTAGGATAACTCAGTCAAAATAGAGATGTGGAAAAAAAAATAGATGAGATATTTGACCAGCAGCTTCACTGACTCTACAGTTGAGAAATGCTATCTATAAAACTCACAGGCAAACTCTTAAAGTTTAATAGAAGAATGCTTCTTATTCTGCAGAGATCAGGCAAAGTATGGATCATCTGGTTTAAAACAAATACCTTGCTTTAATAAGTCATCAATAAACTGGGTGTGGTGTATGAATATAGTCCCAGGATTTCTAAGACTGTGGTATGATGATCCCTGTGAGTCTGAGGCTAGCATGATTTATAATCAAATATCTGTTTCAAAAACATGAATGGATGGATGGATGGATGGATGGATGGATGGATGGATGGATGGATGGATGGATGAGAGAAGAAACAAGTAAAAGAATAATGTAATCAACAGGCTTTCAGTGTTTTCCTCATGCCATGCTAAATTATGACAGGACCTCTTTAGCTCATGGGATGGTAGCAGATGTGAAATAAGCAAAGCTTCCAAAATGTTTCCTCTATTTGTAGTGTTTTGGGAGTACAGAGATAGACCATGGAGAAAATAAGCCTCAGATAATCACTGAGTCTTCCATTTGAACCTGCGAGTAAACATGCATAGAGAATTTTTGAACCTAATCCTAGCCTGGAGACAATCCCAGTGCCTTACAGCCCAAAGCAGAACCATCATGCGGAACCCAGTAGAGATAAGCCAAACTTCAGTCAGCCTACAGCCTTGCAACTGAGGATAAGGATTTTCTATAGCAAGTCCCTAAGTTCAGGCTAGTTTATTATCTAGTTTTATCAGACTGTGATTGACTAGTATGCTTGGTTTCGGTAAATCCATTTCTAAAATGCATTCTGTTAGATGCTCAAATTTGGAAGCTGTGACCCGAATGTGCAGAATTGGCCCCGTGCCTTTTGTCTCCATGTGTAGTAAAGAAGAAACCATCAACCTGCTTCCCCTCTTCGCCCTCTAATTCAAGCCTTGGAATTTGGAAAGTTAAGGTAGTGTAGTTCTTTCTAAACAGCCACTGGTGGCATAAAAGAAATCCTTTCTGGTTGCTCAGGTTCCATTAGCCACTGACAGAACTGCTTTCCTTCTGTTACAGTCAACTGTGTCTTCTAGGAACAGTCTAACTCCAGCAGTGTTCTTTTCACTTGAGGCCATTTGTCTCTGTCCTTCTAATATAGTAATGACTAGAGTTATGCCTGTTTTCTCTGTATCAAGGTAATGTAGCTTATACTCATCCTATTTAAAATAAATTCTAAAGTAGAATAAAACCTTTGAAAAGCTTTCTTGTGTTTGAAATTAACCGTCAATACAGTTTTTAAAATATATCTCAAAATATAAATGTGCATATGAATATCTTTCCAACAAAGCAAAAGAACACTTCATTTTAAAATACATGATAATAAGAACATCTAAATATTGTGGGTACTACATTCCCGACTTTACAAAGAGACCCCAGTGGCAATCAATATAAAAAAAAAGGAAAGTCCAAACTTTAAGACCTGTAAAAAAAAAAAAGGACCAGTAGACAAAGTAATGAGAAACATGTGGCTTATTCTTGGAAGCTCAAGAAGCATTGCTGAATAGTGGGAAGTTGGTATGGACATGGAGAATGGGAAGAATGTTCATATCTAGTTCGGAAAATCACTTACTCTTAACACACGTATGTGCTTCTTTGCTTGTATCCAAAAGAAGAAAACAAAATTAGGTCTCATCAAACTGCCAAAAATAGCCACACAGAAGCAGCATCACCAACACAATTCCATGGATAGTGGTAGTCATAACAATTCACAGAATACTTCTCTGACATCATTAAAGGCAAAGCCTGCTGCCCTCCCCAGGAAAATATTGTCAAGTATTTCAAAATATAAAGAAAACACAATGTGCGACTTCATGCTACTATTTTAGACGTCCTGGCTTATGTAAATTTTCCCTGTATTGGATAAGCCATTGTTCTTTGCTTTCTTCTCGTTTCGACTTTATACACTAAGAATTTACTGACAAATAGCCTCACCAACATTCCTATATGACAGTTATGCTACCCTGACCACCCAATTACTGCATAGATTGAAGCCAGTACCAGGGAAGTCTCGAAAGCAACTCATTCACTCACTTTTCTTTTGGAAATAATTTATTATTTGAAATGGAAGCCAAGAGCTAACAGCCTCTATTCAAGGTCATCCTCAAAAGAACAACATCTGATTCCCTATCTGTAAATGCTCTTTCTTTAGCCACCCGTAAAAAATATTCATGACCTCAGCTAATTCAAGCTATCCAAACTCTTCGGCAGAGAGCCACTTTTCAATCTGATGTGAGTGGTTGGCCTTGCATTTGTGGTCTGCAGCAGAAATCAGCAACTCATATACTGTTCAAGCCTGATATTCTTATGTGACTTTTGTCTCTGTAACTCCCCTATACATAATTGGTTGTGATCATTTTAAAGATAATTTTAAAAAATAGTTGTGATTTATATTTTTAAAGGTCAGAAAAACCAAAGCCAAATTAGTATTTGATCACACCAGTAACAACCATTTCTGTTATCAAAAAAAAAAAAATCATTTCCTGTTCCTGCCAATTTTGCTAAAATTTGTGTTTAGAAAAGATACACAAGTGATTCAAGTGCATGTCTCTTTTGGACTGTGTGTATATTCTGGGTGTTGGTGAAGCGGTTGCTAGTGGAGGTAGCATTCACATAGGGGAAGTCCTGTATGAAGGAGCCCTGTGACATAGAACCATACTATGGAGAGATAAGAGAAGGCCATGGAAGGATGAGCTACCTCCTTGTCTGTTCTTCCCCTGGCAGCGCAGCTCTATCCACAGAACTCTCGACTAATGCATTAGCAGGGAGATTTCACAGCTCTTCCTTGAGATCATTCTGACAGCTCTCCAGCTGTTCCCATGCTATTTTTTGCCCTGATGCCATGGGTAAGCCACAGCGTCTTCTCTGTTACTCTGCCAACAGCATTACTGCCTGCTGTTATGTGCTCAGAGTCTGTTTTCCAACCAGACTCTACCATCTTGTCCCTTTCCTGCTCACCTTGCAGAGCAGTGAATTTAAGAGCCATTGAGATGTAATCTTTGGGGAAAATCTGGATGGAAGTTATATGGATACATAAAATCAGAGGCATATATGCAGATACATATATGTATCAACAAATAGAAGCATATATTTACCTGTCTATTTAAAATACCTTATCTTCATGCAATGCTTTCTAACACAAATAGAAACAATATTATGAGGCAGGAAGAAAGCAATGATTGAGACTTTGACTCTAACTTTGAATTTCTTTTTCCATTTTTCTAGCTGGTTATTTTATAGTCAGTTTCCTCATTTTATAAATATAGTTTTGATTGTTTGTCTTTATCCAATGAATTTAATAAACCAAAATGAAACCACATAATGACTACAAAGAGAATCTGAACCTGAGTCTGAAGTTCATGAAGTTCGAGTCTTACTCCTCGTAAGGACTGTCTCATCAAAGTAAATGTGAGGTTTGCTATTCAAAGGAGCCCAGTAAGCATGATTTTCTAGTTTCTAGATATTGATAGAAGCTTCTGTCTAGTGAAGGGGAGGCTTCTCTGTGTCAGTGTTGGCTCACAGGTATGATGAATCCAGATTTCACTAGACACAGAATGAAGGAACTGACATGTGCTGGGGCACACGTTTGCAGGGAACAGACGCAGGTTTTTGTGCCTACTCAGTTCCTTTGACAGCAATAGAAATTCTAAATTTCGTTTCTGAAGCCAGAAAGTCCAAACAGAGCAGGGATGGCTGATACCTGTGGGTAGGTCTTACTTCATCTCTCTCACCTGCCCCTGATGTTGTGCGGTCCTTTGCCCTGCCATATACTGTGATTGCAGGAGTCCTCACTGACGATCTCCTACTCTGGTCCTCTCCTATTGTGGCCAGAACTGTCCATATCTTAAGACTACAGTATTTATCATTGTCTGCCTCCTGACTGGGAATGCAAGGTGATTAGTCACTTCAATTTCCTGCTGCCAGACTTCTCTGCCCTGATGGACTGTTCTCTCAGACTGGGAGTCAAAATCAACTCTTCTGCTTGGAAACAGACAAACAAACCACTAAGCCTGGGAGAAAAACATGAGCCTTTATAATATGATGTGCCTTCCATCACTGAATACAGTATGTTCAACTCACACAGATATGAGTAAAGAGTAACAATAATAATAACAACCCCTACTTGTTCTCTGTGAGGCAACATTCTATGTTAAAATATAACCCACTGGACCACATATACGCTACTGTTACAGATGTTACTTTTTTGTTATTGTGACAAAATACTATAAAAACAACTGGACCCACCTATTTACACAGTCAGAAATCTCATTTAAAAAATAATATTAAAGTTGAAACCATAATATATATGCAAAGGACTTGGTACAGACCCACGCAGGCCCTATGCATATTGCGTCAGTCTCTGTGAGTTCACAGGAGATTTGATCTTGTTGATTTAGACATTTTTCATGTGTCCTTCCTCCATCCTCTCTTGCTCTTACAGTCTTTCCACCTCATCTTTCACAGGGTTTCCTGTGAAATCATAGGGAAGGAATCAAATGAAGACATCCTTTTCAGGACTGGGCACTCTAAGATCTCTCACTCTCTGCATAATATTTGGATGTGAGTCTCTATATCTGTTTCCACCTACTACAGGAGGAAGGTTTTCTGATGATGGCCAAAAAAAGCACTAATCTATTAGTATATCAGAATTAAATAAGAGGTATTTTATCATTACTTTTTAATATATCAATAGTATTTGATTGTACCCTCAGTTGGTGTACCATTTAGTCTCAGGTTATTAGTCACCCAAGCAGTGTTGGGTATGTGTTGCATCCCATGGGATGGACCTTAAGTCAAATTAGATATTGGTTGGTTAACTTCCACAAGCTGTGTGCCACCATCCTAGCAAATCTTGCATGAAGGACACCATTGTAGATCAGAGGGTGTGTGGCTTATCTGGTGTTTGTTTCTCTTTTGGCAGCTTTCAAAGTTCCTCCCTGTACTAAAGAGGACAGAAAGTAGGGGTGACTTTATGTAGGCTCTACCTTGACTTCTCCATATTCAGTGTGCTGTGCAGGTGTTGTATTCAGCAATAGGACCTTGCTGTCATTTTGTGGAGAGCAGTCTATTGTCTTTGTTGATTAAGGATTCCTATGGGACTCCTTTGGCCTACAACTCAGTTAGACGAAATTTGGATGAAATCAAATCTTGCTACATTTGGTGATAGGAGATGGTTAGTTGGAACTGTTCCCCAAATTATTTGGTAATTTCATTTAGATATCCTTCATATATATTTTAGGAAGCTTCTACTGTATTAGGTTTAAATACTACTGAAATGTTCCTTTATTTTAGCTGTATCTCCCTGAATTCCCCTTCTTCATCTGCCTCTCCTTCTCTCTCTCCTCTCTTAACCATCCTGCTTCAGCCCTCTCCCATTTATTCATAACTTTTTTTTTTACATTTCCTAATGAGATCTCTATATTCTTTAGTAACTTATGCTATACCTGCCCTCTGAGGGTCTACAGATTGGTAGCTGGTAGTCTTATTTGTGAGAGATATCCTGGTCATCCAACTAACAATAATCATGTCCAGAATACATTCTGTCTAAGTTTTATTCTTCTTAGAAACAAAATGAACTGAAAGAGATTATAGGTCTTCAAAATTCCTTTCTAACTTGGTTATTTATCCCCCTTTGGTAAAAGAGTCTCATCCCCTAGGGTATTTTACTCCTGGTTGAATGATACCCCTTTTTGTCCTCTTTGGTGACAATCAAGGGACAGTTAGGAAACAATGCTATCCAGCATTTCAACTTAGAAATATCTGAACAGAGATAATGTTTCTCTGTGGAAATGTTTTAATTTTCAGATCAAATGGAGTATTTATAACACTTCTCCCTGGAGATATAAGGCAACATAATCTACAAGAAGGCACTAGGTACTTAGCTATTTTGCTCTAGGTTAGGTACCTAAAGAAAAGGGACTCTCGAGTGATTTCAAAAGGAACAACACCCTCCCCCCCCCCCCCGCTCTCTCACACACATACTAACACACAAATTGATCAGGGTTTTGGGGAACTAGGACAGCTTGAATATGATGTAACAGAAAGAAAATTTCAA
Organism: Phyllotis vaccarum; assembly: GCA_033318265.1. Taxonomy (NCBI): domain Eukaryota; kingdom Metazoa; phylum Chordata; class Mammalia; order Rodentia; family Cricetidae; genus Phyllotis; species Phyllotis vaccarum. The sequence continues at coordinate 58,727,270 of JARWLC010000006.1, forward strand.
GTTCATGAATTAGAGGGATTAAATAATATCCTAGTTTTCCTTGGGTGGTCTTCATGTTAGTGACAATGCCGCCTCTGGTACCTAGAATAAGCTTCACAGAAGCATTCTGAAGAGATGGTTATAAGTTGATATGTAGATATAATTAAGTCCCCCAGAAAATTTTGATTAAGCTCTAATCTCCAGTGTTCTGAAATGTAATCTTATTTGAAAATAGAATCTTTAACAACATAATTAAGTAAACAAGTGAACCTTAGCAAATGTCTTTACCCATCATGATAAGTGTTTCTGTAAGGAGGACATGGCATGTAACAGAGGAAGACGCAACATAGTGATAACAGAATCAGAGATTAGAATGCAAGGCAAAGACACCCAATTGGTAATTTTCATGGCCATTTCCTGACTTCAAAATATTTAAACCAATTTCACTTGCTTTATACATCTGTGAAATCAACAAGAATTCTACTCTGACATCCCCACCATCGATGTCTGATTGAGAGCCCCAGAGCAGTCTTCTGATCTGCCTGGTTATTTGCCTGTCTTCTCACTTGGCTCATTGTGTTCTTTTGTTGTGTCTAACATGAAGCAGTGCTCTTGAATATGGTTTTGAATTATGGAGAAACAGTAAAATAAAGAGAAAGAATGAGGCTATTGGAAACAAAGCAATCAGGAGAGACCCGGAGGCAATGCAGTGTATTGGAAGAATAACCATGGACATATTCCTTTGCCGCTTTAACTGCCTAGCATTTATTTATATAATGAGCACAATCTATCAATTTTAAATTGATAGACATTCTGAACCTTTAGCTCTGTAAAAACTGGTCTGCTTTTAGACATAATTTCTTCTCGGGCAGCATAACACTAACTCCTCCAAATTATTGCCTTTATTAAAGATGTGATGAATTTTGATGACATTTTTGGATTTAAGTTCAAAACCTGTCATATATATACTAGTATACAAGATATTTTCTATATATACTCTCCTCTTGTGACTATTCAGCCATAGACCCTATAAGGCAGATAACAGAATACAATTTGCAGTCCTGATTCTGACAGTACTAATGCTAGGGCTATCCCATCTGTTTTTCATTTATTTTTCTGATTTTAGTAGATGTGTTTTATGTTAAATTTCCTTTCCTTTTCACTGTGGTTCTTAGAGATCTGTTGTTGTCATCTGGAAAGGGCTGTGCCCCATTGAATGGACAAATAAGCCTACAATATAAATTAGTTTTTTTTTTTTTTTTTTCTGCATGGGTTTGTGTGAGAGGTGTACTTGCTAGCACATTAGAAGTGATAAAAGATAGAACACAAGGTTTCTGAGATGGTCAGATGGGTAGATTTCCTGAAGCAAGGTCCATCTGGATGTGGCCCAGTTTGCCAAGATGGCTTTCGAAGCCCAAGGAATCCAAAAGTCAATTAGAGGTTAAATACATGTCTACTGGGCTCATCTCAAGAACTGACAGAATATTTTCAATTTCATACTTCCATGACAAGAGGACCATCAGCTGGCAGATAACTACACAGTTTAAATGTTACATACAGACACACATGCTCATACACATTTAAAAATACGTATTTTGTCTCTATCAACTACCCTATCACATTAGCTTTTCTACACTCTGGACCCAGGTTTTTAGGAGTCTACGTGCAGGTGCTCTTGGGAGTCACAAAAACTAAGTGGTTTTTCTTCACATAGATCTGAAGTCCCTAAACTACGAAATGTTTGTGTGTGAACTGGAACAAACTTTTTGACTGTTTAGACTTCTCTATTGTCTTGCTTATAAACAATAAAATAACACCTACTGAATTTGAAGGTTTTATGTTAAGATATCGTATGTAAAATAACCTGCTTAGTGTCTGGCACCTCAGAAAAGCATACTCTAGGAAAAAAGCAGAGCTTTCAACAAACTCAATGAATCAAATCAAGAAAACAAAGCAAGATCGATACAGTTTATTAGTCACTGACATGTCAAATTAGAAAATTGTTAAAATATATATCGGAAAATATATTAATACATTAAAAGTATATCGGAAAACACTAAACAGAAGAATATAAGTCTTCTCTGTATGTGTTCAAGTCACAGACAAATAACTAGTATACTTAGCAAAAGTCAGAATGGAATGCAGAACTTAAGTGACCATTGTCATTAGGGTGTGGACACCATACTCAGAGTATCTATCCACAAAGACTGAATCCACAAACCCAAGCCTCCTCACTCTAACATTTTTAAGTTTGAGATTAGTATTGAAAACTGGAGACATAATTTAAGTACTGAGCAGCATACAGCCAAAGAGGAAGATCCCTTTGTCTCTGGTCTGAATGACTAATTGAGGAAGGAAACATTGTTTTTTTTCTCTATAAAATGGTCTGGCTCTAAGAAGATACTTAGTAGGTGATGTAAATAGAAAGGGGAGGAAGAATCAGGACCCCAACACAGACAAAACTGTAAGAGTTTCCTGACATGTCTGGCTAAAATGCTTACCAGTTCCTTAGTAAGGAGGAATCCAATGAATTTGTGAGTAAAAGCCCATCAGAGCTCAGCTTACACAGGTCCCAGCAGAAGGCATCCTTTCATCTTTTACTTGGACCAGGAACAAAATAAGAGTCAAATTGAATGTGAGCAAAGCTTGGTAGCATCATTCCTTTAGAGAAATGTTTCCTGAATTGGGCTTTTTCTACTCTGTGTGAGTTACAGGTTACCAAACCTTAGCTCTTTCATTCCATTGTGGAAACTCTCCAGAATGAATAGGCCCAAAGTTGTCCTTGTGTTGAAGAAGGTAAAAAAAAAAAAAAAATACAAGACTGTTTTTCTTTATGGTTTTGCAGCAACTGGCTACCTCACAGAAACCTGCAGCATTCACTTGGGCTACAATGGCACCATTTGTCAAATTGCCATTCCAGTGAGCTAAATAATGCTCCTATGGATAGAAAAAGTTAATCTCCTTTTTCCAAAGAGCTCCATTTTCACCCAGGGATGCAGCTCATTTGCATCCCAGGAGCTGACTCTGTGCTATTATGCTTCCACAGCAGAGAGGTTCAGAGGTTAACCACATGGCGTGTTAACAACAATTTCCTTTCATCCTTTTAAAGTTATTTTCATTTCATTAGCTACCCCCATGCTCTTTAATTATGCTCTCTGTTTAGGTTTTGCTGCTGCCATCATCAGATTTCTATGAGGGGAAAGGCTTGCTCCCTTCAAGCCAGCATGCACAGATATGTATGCGCACACATACACCATGTTCTTTCTCTGGGACTGTGCCTTGAAAATGCCCAGTCTCTCATGCGGATCTCTTTGCTTTCCTTCTAACCAGTTCAGACCTATGGAGATCATCTTCCTTCAGTACTTGTCCACTTCATCGCCCTACTTACTTCGTACCAGCAGCCTCCACTCAACGACTGCCACCTTCCTAAACTCGGAGCCTTCTCAAATATCCCTCACAGTTCCTGTTTTTAATTAAATTCTAGTCCCCAACCACTGCTTCCAAGATTCATAGATGCTCTGAAATATGCATCATTAATTAATCAGGGCTCTACAAACTCTCCAACCTAGAATATTAGAAGTTAGTAAGATTCGAACATATGAGGAATTCTAACATGCCTATGATGTGATGATGGTCTTGAGGGAGGTCTCTGGAAGCCAGTATAAATGGGGTAGGTGGATATTTTATTGGAAGATAACTACCCAATACAGAACTACATCCATAAAAATCAAATTAATTGTGCTCTCCTTTTTCATCTTGGAACTGAATATGGTCTTCCTGTTTCTCCCCCTTCTTCTGTTTGTCTCCAGTCAAGTGGAAGAAATCAAAATGACACATTTTAAGTAGCATCCCTAATACCTCAGATCCTTTTAGAGAGTTAGCTGGGATATTCCCCAGAGGAATATGCTAATTAGACGTCACCTTTGCATATTCTTCATTTACAAAATACCTCAGAAATTTTAGACAGAGGAACTAAATGGGTACATCTGATAACAAGAAAGCAAAATAAGGCAATAACTGACTCCAATAACCATTAACTGAGGCAAAGAAGAATTTAACAGTTAATAAGGTGAAAAAATATCTGATCGAAAATTTCTTTTTATAATTCTAGAAAGAAGTCCACCTTGTTTTTCCCTTAGTGGCTTTTGGTGTTACAAACTCACTATCACACAAAGGACTCACTATAAAATGAAGAAATCACACACGATTTATCTATTTTTTGAAAATGCTGCTCCTATCTGTTTCTGTTTTTTCCTGGTTGTTTATTGGTTTGCTTTTGATGTCCCACAGAAGAACATATCTCCTGGCTATTTTTTCAACCTGAGATTCAGAGAAACTTTGCATTGCCAAAGTTGTGTTTGTGTTTTGTGTGTGTATGTGTGTGTTCATGTTACTATTCCAGACTTTTGACTGAATTCTTGCCTGCGTGACAATTATACTAGCCATGCTCTGTCTGCTGAGGCATCTGGAAGTTTCTGGAAGGTTTGTAGAACATACTTTTCCTTGTTCCAAACCAAGTATCTGTCTTCATGACTACTTACTCCTGGCTATCAAGGACCCAGTCTATGTCCAAGCTGAACACTCTATAAACCACAGGAGGATTCTTCAGATTGATTCCAAAAAGACATCATCTAATGATACGGTTACTTCAATGAGCAACAGAACTGACATAGAAAAAGCAGATACTTCAAAAATGCTCCAAAATGAAATTGAAGAGATGGTTCAACAGTTAACAATATGCACTGCTCTTACAGCGAATTCAAGTTCAGTTTCTAGCGCCCATGTCTTGTGGCTCACAATCACCTATAATTCTACTCTTCACTCACCCCTCATACATATACAAAATTTAAAACAAATAAAAAAACTTGAAAAATTAACTTAATTTTAAAATATCATAGAAACTATATGAGGAAAAAAAAAACGAGCATGGATTTTAACTTATATCTATCACAAATCTCAGATTCCGACACTGAATGGCAAAAGTCTCTCTGACCCACAAAGTGGGAATGAGGGGCAGAGGGAAAAAGAGAAGAATGATCTTGTGGTCATCATTTGTCACTGTCAGGATTCTGCAACGGTTGTCAGGCCTTCCTATGTCTCCTTGGTTGACTAGAAACCCACCCATAAAATATAGTTGATTTGATGATCGACAAACCCAGATGATGATTCTTACCCTGCTTTGCATTTTTTCCTTATTTGTTTAAATGGAAGAGAAAAATTCTTCAAATATATCTGGTATGAAAGTGTTGTTTTATGCAGGTTGCCTAGAAATTTTGCAAGAAAAGCTTATTACCAGGGCCAAGCTGCTGAGAAAGGCTGAAGGCTTAAAACCCTTAAGGAAAGTGACTAGTTCACAGAGACACAATAAGGTATAGGAACCTTATTGTGAAACCTGTGAAAGATAGCATGTGCTATAAATAAGTACTAGGCCAGAAAAAGCAAATATTGAACTCTAGTTCTTATACATTGCAATTCTTACAATTTGTTTATCTGAAAAATGTCAGCATTCCTCAGCGAAAACCACAAGACACTGCATTTTTGCCACATTTTTGTTGCCTTTTTAGGAGTGTGGCAAAAACTCAAATTTACATTCAGCATTATAAAATTAAATATGTGGGTTATTTTACTGTCCAAAGGAATAAGAAAACAACCATTAATTCATTGGCTAAAGAACAAAGGCTTATGGCCAAGAACCATCATGGCTCCATGAGCCATGCTTCTGGGAAGAAGAACCTAGGCCCTAAGTTGCCTTGGAGGTCAGTTCTAGCTCTTAAAATATTGACAGTAGGATCTTACTAAAGAACGTTCTATAAAAATATATTCCCGGGGAATTTCCATTGACAAATTTTATAACTGACAAAATTGTTTGCTTGTTCACTCACTTCTGTCACTATTTATTAAACCATTAAATGGAGTGAACTTCATTGTGTCATGGACACATGAAAAGAAACCAGAATCTATTATTTGCCTTGTAAAAGCAAGCAATGTGCTGATGTAGACTTGTAAACAGTGAATAATGAAAGTAGCTATTTGTTTCATAACTATACAGGCTAATAATTATGTTTGTACTACACAACAATTCACAAATTGTAATTCATTTACTTCCCCAGTAAGATATACATTATTATAATAAATGTGCAATAAAGAAACTATGGGGCAGGGGTGAGAGAGATGGTTAAGTGATTAAGAGCATATACTACTTGTGCAGAGGACCCAGAAATGGGTCCCAGTATCCATATGGTCAACTTTAATTCCAGTTCCATGGGATCTGACATCCTCTTTTGAACCCCTTGCATATACCAGGCAAACATGTGGTTGACATACACACATACACACACACACATATGCAAACAAAACATCCATGCATATAAAATAAAATAAGTAAATCTAAAAAGACCTTATTATTATTAAAAAGAAAAGAAGCAAAATATATGTGTGACACATATATGAATGGAGATAAAATACTTATGCATATAAAATAAAGTAAGTAAATCTAAAATGTTTTTTTTTTTTATTATTGTTACAAAGAAAAGAGACTATGGCTGGAAGCCTAAGCCAGCAGTACTGAGAAGGGGCACATCCTGAGCTATAAGTTGTTGAGCTCTGAAAAAGCACAGCAGTATCCATAAGGCCTAATACAGCTGGAATAAAGGAGCATGTTATGAGCCACACAACAAGGGAAGAAGAAATGGGAAGTATTTAGAGAAGAAATGTTTAGGTTGAGAAGAGTAATCTGTCTGGAACAGCAATTTACCTCTGTGTATTTCTGTCCTACTTTTGGAAATGGAATATAGGAAGTAAAAATGGAAACTGGTACAACTATTGTAAGAACCAGTGTGACAGCTAAGGCTGAATCAATGCATGAATCACAATCACGAATCTATCTTCTGCATAAGTAATCAAAATAACATCCACACCTAAAAGAGACACGTGTTCCCATGCTCACTGCAAAAGAGCCAAGATGTGCAAACAGCCCAAGTGTCTGTGAAAGACTGAACAAAGGAATTTCTGGATATATAAAATTAAATGATATCCAGTTTTTAAAAGAGATATCTTGCCTCTTGCTGCAACATGGATGAATCTGTAGGGCATGATATTAGACAAAATGAGGCTGACTAAAAAAAATTGCATGATGAAATGAGTGTGGAAAACTTTAAAACATATCGGATGTGTACAAACAAAGAGTAAAAAAGTCAACAGTGAAGTGACTTCCCTGACAGGAGAGGAAGATGAAGTAAATCCAGAGTTAAAGGGACATCAATGAAACTGTAATTAATTATCTGTTTTTCATGATACAAGTTTTATAAGAACTCATACTCTTCACACAGGCATGCATACACAGAAAACAATTATTCCACTTGATAAGTATAATTTTTAATTTTCTTGATTGTAGCAACCATTTCACTCTATGACCATCAAAACATTTTGCACACCATGGATTCACATACCTTAAAACCCTGATATATACTGTAAGGTTCCACATCGAGCATGGTTTCAGGGGTAGGCTTGACTAGGTTAGTGAGTAAACGAAGAAGAGACAAACACACCAGAGATACATGGACACACAGAAATTCTGGGATTAGGTGGCCTGGACTTTCTAATGTAGTCACTGCAGTACCAATGAAGCTCAGTGTGGTTATCAGATAAGAGGTGAACGAGGAGTTGTGGTTATTGCAAACAGCTTAACAAGGAAATGGGGTTTATTGTGTACAGTGGGTTCAAGGAGAAAGGTTTAGTGGATTTTGGTAGAATCAGTCTTTATAGGAGAGCAGTCCTCAGGACAAAAATATCTTAAAGTAGGGGTTGAGGGCATAGGAGGAGAAGGGAAGCTATAGGGAATATTTTCTGCACATATTGCCAATGTAAGCATCCAGACCAAAAGATGGCTTCCCCACCACCACCACCACCATTTCCTTGAGCCTTATTCAGGGAGCACTTTGCCATTTTTTTCCCCATGGGTCTGAGCCTAGCCTCTACACAGCTGTGACTATGTACACATTCACTCAAGATTTTACTCCCTCAAGGCTTCTTCCATTCCTACAATAAGATCTTGATAAAACCATAAATAGAAAAGTTTTTTATTTTCCTTTGATATCCTAGCCAGCCTATGAAAAGATGTCACATTGGAACCTCGCAAGGAAATAGAGACTGGACTTCCAGGAAACAATTTAGCCTTCATGTTTGCAATGTTTCTTGTGATGGGGTATAATGAAACCCTCTAGAGCTTTCTGGATAGTTAATCAACCATCCATGGTTCAACCATGAGGAAAATACAATATCCATATTGCCTGCTTTGCACACAGGTGAAGTATGATCCTTTTTTGGTACCATAGGATTAAGAAATGGCAGTCCTTATCTTTAATGCATGAGAAGATCATGTGTCAAGGTGGGAGGTTAAGGATCTAGTCAAAACATCAAGAAATGAATAAACTCTCCTGAGAGAGATTCCAAAGAAATGGTCACAATTGTTAAAGAGACTAGAAATAAATTGTCTAAATGAAATTCTAGAACCAGTTGGATTTCCTTATTGATACAACTATTTGCCTTTTATATGGGGAAAGTAAACATATAAGAATGCAATGAGTTTTAAGCTCAGCTCTGGAGGTTTAGTAGCAGAATTTAGTGAAAGCTGGAATCCAGTTCCATGCTCATGTTCAATTATATGTACTCACCAAATAGGAAGCTGGTGTGCCAACTTGTCCTGTATCTCTCAAAGTACTGTAGACGATGTAAGTAGCTACAGCTGCTATGCCTTAAACCAACTTGATGCTCTGAGTTTAATTAGATTGTAAAAACAGAAAGTAAACCAGACAATTGATTAAATAGAAATGAAATGAATATATTCCTCAGAAAGGCAAAGTAAGACAAGTTGTTTCAGTGGAGGGTAAACATGTGTTCCTAGATAGTGTGTTCATCTGCTCAACCCTGCATCTGCAGCTGTAAAAGGCTTTTGCAGAGTAAGCGAATGGGGAGCTGATGGCATTTCCCTGGGAAAGGCAGGGACAAAAGGAATAAATGATTGTACTAATCACAGAACAAAGACTAAAAAAACGGGCCCTTGGGTACTACCTGGATTTCTAACATTATGGAACATGTTAACACTATTTAGGTTAAAAAATTTTATTTTCCCACAAACTATTTATTAGTCTGTTATTTTATTGTTCTTGCACAAAAGATCAGATATTAAGTATTCCATAGTAATGAAATAATAAACTAAGTAATAACAGAAAAATAGTACTTAGCTCCCCACTGCTAGGCTGGAGACACCGTGTTAACTATTTTCTGCGGCCTTGCTCACTTAATCTCTAGCAATTCTGTGATACAGATAAAATAATAATGCATATTTTATACCCGAGAAGACAAAAGCATTTTCAGAAAATCCCTGAAGTCATATAATTAGACTGTAAGAGCATATTACACATGAACTATATATATGACACTTTGGGCAAGTATTTCTGAAGGTCTTTATAGAAGCTACTTGCCTTTGTGTCTAGAAGCAATTCCCCATGGAAAAATAATCAAGTCCACCTCTGATATGAGCACATCAGAATTTGCATTTATTTTGGCAGACCCATATGACACGTTTCAAATGGGAAAAGCAGTGATTCCTTATTCTGATTCTTTTGTTGCTGTTTTCGTTGGGTTTTCCAGACAGGGTTTCTCCCTGTAGCTTTGGCTGTCCTGGAACTCACTCCCTAGATCAGGCTGGCCTTGGACCCACAGAGATCCTCCTACCTTTCCTCCCCACTGCTCAGATTAAAGGTGTGCTCAACCACCACCTGGCTCTTTAATTCTAATGGCTTTTTGAGCTAAACTCCAAGCCATGGCTCCTTGTCATGCCCCCACAATACCACCTAGCACACTGGAGAGCATGGGAATACAGTTGTTTGTGAGAACTCGCATTGGTGGTCCAGCCAGATACCTCTCTTTATGTCTGAAGCTTCCATAAAGTTCTTCCCACGATGCCCATTATGACTAAGTAGGTCTGAAATGGGAGGCTGATGTCTGTGGAAAAAGTTAAGTGACTCCACGCTGCTGATTAGAAGTTAGCTGTTTTGGATAGCAAGGTTTAATAAACAAAAAAAATAAATAAAATAAAATAAAAAGCGTAGATTCAGCCAATTGTGAAATGTCCCATTGCTTGAATGAGAAGCAGGATAGCCAAAACCAAACAATCAAAATTCCACTGTTCTGGATTTGCCCCACGCTGGATGTGTCATATTGTAAATAAGTTATGTCTTCATAAGGTACAAGCTGGGCCTCAGTTCAAGTCCCATTAAGGCTACCGAAAAGACTCGTTGTTCAAAACCATTCTGATTTCCACCAGGATTTCTATCTTGGTGGCCAAAATGGTAAGAGATCTAAACACAGAGAAAAGATGTAAGATACAGACCCCGACGGTCCCTAAAGTCTATTCCTGCAGGTTTGGGTTGAAGAACATTACAATTACACATATATTCGGTACTTCATGAACTGACCTACTAATTTTATACACCTAGGAATAAAAATTGATAAGTATCTATTATCTTATCTTATCTGTACAAGTACTCATAGAGTATGTAGTCTTCTCTCCTGGTGCCTTTTCCCACAGCATGTGCATCTTCCATATAGAACTCCTACCTCAAAATGGCACAGGTCTGTTTATATCGACATCTCCATTTCAGCACTGATCAATCTCATGGAAACTGGGGCTGTGTCTTATTTAAATTCATAACTAGAAACATTTGTGGCAATGTTAGGTGGTGACTATTTAGCTATGTTTTACAAGAGCAGATATGTTGGGACACATCATTTTCTTGTGTCTAATTTCGTACTACATGCTTAATCCCTATCATTTAATGTAATCTAGAAAACCATATCATAGTAACTGTGCTTTATACAAGGGGGAAATAATCCTGACTACTTATTTTGCTGATCTTTGCAATGACGTTGATCATTTCTTGACTCAGGGGATGCTCTTTTTCCTGTTGGTACCATTTTCTGATCTTTGGTTCCTTCTCTAATTCTCCTTCTTCAAAACCGTGAATTTACTTTTTCTTCCTATTCTCTACATGTGAACATGGCCAGGTATCATCCTGAAATTTTTCTCTATATAATCCCTTAAAATTTTCTTCATTCTAGAGATTACACCTGTTTCCTCTGCAGGAACTTATCTTCTGGTTCTAGTTGGCATAAATCTCTGCCAGGCATCTCTGCTCAACCTTTTCTCCATCATCCTGAGCAATGCAAAAACATTTACTTTCTGTTCTCAAATTCAATTCATACTAAACAAAGTTATATATACATATAATATATATAATATATATATATATACACTTATATATAAGTTGTGGGGAGTCAATAAAAACTTCAGAAGTTTCAGAGCTCTAACCACAGTCAGTCTAGGAGAATCAGAGAGTGGTGATTCACACCTTTAATCCCAGCACAGGGAGTATCCTGGGAGTGGTGACCTATGCCCTTAATCCAAACTGTGTTGAGGTCATTTTAGATTATAGAAGGAATTCCAGGCTCTGAAGCAGGCAGTGGTGGGGCCACGCCATCATTTACAAAAAGAATATTTAAGGCAGGGATAGAAAGGCAGGAGAATAAGCCAATAGAAGCCAGGCTGAGAAAACTGGAAGACAGCTGGGTAAGAACTGACTGTAGTGTTTACTCTCTCTAATATCTCTGACTTTCTCAGAGATCTATTCCTGAGTCTTATTTATCACTGCAATAATAAGTTTTCTGTTTATTCAGACATTAATTTTCTTTTTCTTTCAAAGCCTAATTATCAATCATGGATGGATTGTTTTCTTTAAATGGTTTATTTTTACATTACAATATAACTTTATTTTATCAAAAGTCTTTTGAATGCTAAATTGGCATTATCCTAGTAAGCTTCCAGTCTATTTTTTCTCTATTTTATTCATCTTTTACATATCCTTAAATCTTTTCTTATGAAGTGACTTCTTTGCTTTGAATGTATGTGTAGATTTATATCAACAGATAGCTAATTATTGAAATCAAAATACAACAGTTCACATTTTCTTATAAACACTCTACTTTTAAGATTCAAACTTCAATCAAATTCTTTACTTTTGCTATAGTAAGGCTTTCATACTACATATCATCATATAACACTTGTATGTTTTTGTCCCAGGCATGTAGTCCCCTTCTAGGGTTCCTTATGCTTTTTGCTTTCTGGCGATGTTCACTTCTACCTTATAAATGGCCCCCATTTTCTCTTCATTTATCCAAATTCTCACCACTCTTTCTGGCCCAAACCACCCAATGTTAATTGTAAATATATAAAGCATCCACTCCTGGGGATACAGGCTTTCATCATATGAATTTTTGAGTAATTTCTTTTCTGTGGCAAACTTTCAAATCACCTGTAGAGTTTAGTAAAAATGATCATAATTTTTATAGGTAGTTTTCAAACATCTCAGATATTATGTAAATAGGTCCTCAGGATTAGAAATACCTTATAAAAATGGATCTTTTCATATATCTGGTGTTAGTTTACATTGTCATCTGGGAAATCTTTAAGGATGGGAATTAAAAAAGCAGGGGACAAAAACAAGAATGTCTGACATGCAGAAGAACAATAAATATGTGTTGAGTAATTTTAACTTCATAGTTACTATATTGTCTATAACATTAAGCAAATAGTATATAAGAACATATATTTTGAATTCTTATGGTGACATAGACCCAAGATCATGGACTAGATATAAAGAAAGTAGCACACAGATACAATCAATTTTTAATACATATCTCTTTGAATAATTTTGTGTTCTAACATCATAAAGAATCTTGTTGTTTGAAATGTTGTAGGGAAACAAGAATATTACTTTTTTATTTGAAAAAGCAATCTTCAAATCTCATCAGACACTATAAGATAAATGGTAGAAAATAAAATCTTAGATCAGTACTATGAAGCTATTAGGATTTCTTTTTCTTACCAAGTAAAGATAGTGTGATGATATCAATTAAAAAATTCTGTTAAGGCTTTTATGTTACTGTAATGTGCCATTACCTCTAAATTTATACATATATATAAACATATATACACATATATATACATACACACATATATGGTAATAATAGTAAAATTTTTGTGTTTCTAGTATAACAGATCTACAATTCCAGAAATAAAATTTTTGAAATAAAAACAGAAATACGGACAAGTGAACATGCAAACACCCCATTGACATGCACAAAGGTTAAAATAAAATTAAAAAATAAGACAATGGGAAAAATGGTGACAGTAATTCTTTGGAAATTTTTCATTTGTGTACTTACGCATTTATCTGAAAATCTACTTGAAATTAGGTGTCAAATAGGTAAGAGTTTACTATATATCATACTTCGATACATGTGGTTTATGAGTTTATTTCTACTCATCATAACAAAACCCCTCCATACAAAGTTGTTTTTTTTTTCTTTTAAACAACATCTTTCTTTAAAAGACAGTGATTCCTAAAGGAAAACCTGGGAATCAACTAAGAATATTCTTGTCAGACGAATGAGTATGAGGATTGTAGAGTTGGCGATCAGAAAGGTATACTTTTCAAAGACCTACTTCCAAGTTTATTAAAACAGGAATTGACATTTAAGGGTTCTTTCCAGGGAAAAAGTGCTCAGCAATGGCATGAGAGTGTTCTGAAAGTGAACAGATATGGTAAGTAGCTCTAGCTACATGATCTGAAACTCAATGCTTCTAACTCTCTATGTCTCATTCCATCATTATAAAGGGATAGCAAAGGTTAACCCAACAGTCCAACAGTAAACTCTCAATTCTCTCTAAGCCCTGATGTATATATATTAATATAAGCATAAAGTGTGTGTGTGTGTGTGTGTGTGTGTGTGTGTATAATATGCACTGAAAAGTGCATTATGTTTATTTTCCTTATATTTTCACTTTCTCTTCTATACAGTCTCTGAGATCGTTGAGATTGGGGCACATAAAAACCCCAGTCAATGTCCACAACATACATTGTTATGTGTCACTATGGACCAGTTTCTTGTAGTCCTTAGGCATGCTACTGTGTCAGTCACTTGTCAAAGTACTCCTCTTTGCATAACGTGGATGGATACACTGAGCTTCAGTCAGTCAGATCTCTAAGAGAAAAATTATTTTAGTTCACTCTCATGAACTACATGCTCCTTTTCTCTTTGATCTCCAAGAGAACCCAACATATTCATACCTCACTAGGAGGCTTCAGCTTTAGAAAAGACTGTACTTCGTTCAAAATCAGTCCCACAGAATAGTTAGGAGAAAGTCATGTATGTATCTAAGGACTCTTGTAATGAAATCCCAGCAGTGTGTTATGGAACTAGGGTACAATTTGTTAGTCATGGGGATTTAATATAATGTTTCACTGGTGATGGAGAAGCAATTAGCCTGTTGAAAATTTTGGTCACATTCTCCATAATTCAATAGTGACCACCATTGTCACTATACGTTGTGATGGAATTGATAATTAATTTTGTGTGCCATCCATGTAATAAATGGGGGGGGGGTGAGGAGGAAGAGGCAGAGAGAAGGAGAAGGATCTAAATGTAGACAAGGATTTTACATCCAAAAGAACTGACAACTTCAGTAGAGGGAGCCTCTGGGTAGAAGTACAACTTGGAACAAAATACTGACAATGAGTTTTCACGCTTCACAGCAAAACAGCAAAACAAACCCTGAAACTGTACAGGCTCACCATGACCAATGCCTCTTGTGTATCTGCCTTCCTTGAGCTAAAAATTAATTGGACTTTGTTTACATTTATAAATAAGTGAACAGCGAGCTTATGCTAAGGCCAGCAACAAACCTTGAGCCTTGTATTCCCTTTATGTTTTTCCCTTGAAGGAAATTTGGGTTTCAAACACTGTGTGCATCCACTGTATTCATGTATTTCCCATGAAGTATCTCATGTCTGCTCACTCTGGTCTCAACCAGTTCTTATATTTGAATGATTTTCCACGTCCTTTTTTTAATGGCCAGAACAGATACTTTTGCTAGTTTTAAGGTAAAGGGTAATATTTTACAACACACACACACACACACACACACACACACACACACACACACACACACACACACACACACACATTCACACACAAAGATGAAGCTAGATTTCAGATTTCTGAAGACTATGATTTCAACTGTGTCAAAATTAAATGATTGATGAAGATTGTGTCATCATATAGGTACAATCCTGAGGATATTTTAGCCTGGCTTACTTCATTTCCTGTTACACTAAAATTAAAAGAGGCTTTGGAGTTACTCTTTACTGGTACTGAACGTGCGTAGATCTAACAAATGTGAAAGCTGGTGAATGAGTCAATCAGTTAATCTCTTTCAAAGTGTTTGATGAAGCTGAGATCATTAAGTATTTTTTTAGAAGCTATTTGGTCAATGAGTGCTGGATGTCTGTAACTCTTCCAATTACTTATAAAAAGACATTATTTAGGTTACAGTAGAATTCTGTTGGGGACTACTTCCCTAGCATGTTCAAGGCTCTGGATTTGACATCTACAACTACAAAAAAAATTAGCAATTTAAAAATCATGTTAATGCCAAAACTCTAGTCAGTTATTGTTCTAGTTCTTGGAGTTACGTAGCTAAATGATACTGACATGGACCATTCTTAGCAATTGGCACTGTACTTTCTGCTGTTTGGAACAGACAAGAGATGAAGATTGGTGCCGTGCTTTCCTGTCTTACAGGCAGAACAGTTCAATGAAGGCTTAGAAAATCTTACACATACATATATGCACATTGCAACTGTGATACAAAAAAACATCAGCATATTCACTCATACCATTATATCCTCTAACATTAAGGAAGTCTAGTATTATATGCTTTAAGATTGATATAGAAATTTCTATGGTCATATAAAATTCAACCTTTTTTCTTTTATCTTTGTGTTTCATTGTTCTTAGTCATAATTTCCATCCTGGACATTGCCTTAAAAATTTGCTGCTGTTACAGGCATCATATCAGTAGTTCAGGACACAAGAATTATAAGAGGTATGCTTTGGATCTCAGTTATCCATTTATTTAGTCTCTTTGGTCATCCTATTTAACTCTTGCACATACATAACATTTGTCATAGCTTCAGTTATATACCCACTTTTCTGCTAGTTAGGTTAGTAGAAAGTAAGTGCATCACCCTGACCTAGAGGTTTGGCCTCTTGGCCAGCCTTGGTATAAGATGACTATCAAAGCTGCAGCTACAGGGCCATGCCTGTACACTTGCCTGTGTCAAAGGTGATGCACTATCTTCCCACCACAATGCAGTGCAGGAAATGTCTTGCCTTTTAAAAGCTTGGCATCTCACTGTTATAAACAAAATTGGACACCATTCATATAAACGACAATAGATTTTAGTGAAATGGGAACTTTCTCTCAAATAATTACATAGTTCCTGGCCTCTTCTTGTCTCTTAGACTCTCTTTTCCTGGCTCTTCTTTGCTCTGGATTTCTATTCCTCCAGAAGGATAAGGAAGGAGCTCTTCCTGGAATAATTCATTGTCTACTTAAAATATGTCGCCCAGGTAAAGTGGATAAACCCTTCAGAGTACGAGAATCCTTATGCTATATCCCTGACTACTGACCCACTATATTTCACATGAGCACACACACACACACACAGAGAACCCTAAAAACTCATAAACTTGGGTGATAGATAAAACTGGGCAAAATGAAAACCAGGACCACTGAAGACCTGATGATGTAGCATCTTCAGGTACCTCAAGCCTTGTGATTTATAAGGCCTTGGCAACAGCACTGATTCATGTGGGTTTCTAGATGACTCTGTAGATTTATATAGTCCCAAATAATAGCATCAGAGTTTATTGCCTGCCCATTTATGACACAGCACACCCTTCTTACAAGCTAAATCAATCTGCTTTATTTTAACAAGATTGAAAGCCCCCTGATCTCAGTAGTTGATGGCACATAAATGATAGTAATATTAGCTATTCATGGTCTCGGCTATTCCATGTATTATAATATATGTAATACACATAGATTTAAATTCAATCCTCAGGTTATTCATCATCTTACAGATGAAATAAATGCAACATATTGTGTCATGCTGTCCTCTGTGGCGGTGATAGTCAACAAATGTACAAACAAAACCCAATAGCACTGAGCAGTAGTACAACTTGGTAAAGAAGGAATTTTTCTCAGTGTTGACTTGTACCTTTACTCACTAAATAAGTCATGAAACTCTAGGTCTCCTAGGCTGGCAATAGAGAGCCCTGCCCTGGTCACTGATAGGACCTGGTGGCAGTCAGAAGATTAGTTAAGCAAGAGACTACAAAATCTCATGGACATTGGGTTTTAAATCCTATGTGTAAAAAGCCCGGCTTATTCCTAGTCCTTAATGAGAATACATCATAACCAATTAGCAGCAAAAAAGAAAAAAAATGTATGCAAGGACTGATGTTTAGTGATGCCAATGTTCTCACATCACAGTGTATCATTTAACAAATATCGTATCCTTGTAAAAGGCCAGGGGCAAATTTTAACTATTTATTTAAGGATTTTCAAATTTTATCTTACCTTGTCATTTAATGTAGGCCATATGAATTTTCTTTTTACTATTATTTAATTTCTTTGTGGGTGTATACGGGTACATACATGCATGTGGAGGTCAGAGAGCCACTTGCAGAAGTAAGTTCTTTCCTTTCACTATGTGGGTCATAGGGATGAATTCAGACGCTCAGTCGGGTAGCGGACATTGTTACCCTCTGAACTATCTCTCTAGCTCCATCATGGGCATTTTCTATAATATTTTGTTCCAAGTCTTTTACTACTAGCATATACCACCACTGATGGCCATTGCAACTAGATTGGTCATGTTCTTCATTTTACTTTTTATTTCCTATTTTCACATGATTACTTTTAAAAGAAAATATGTATTAATACAACTAAACGAAAATACACCCTAAATTTTGTTCCTTGATCCTTGAGCTATTCTCTTGAGCAATTAGCTATTCTCTTGGGAGAAAACTTCATACTCTAGATCAGTGGTTCTCAACCTGTTTGCCACAAACCCTTATGGAGGTTGTTTATCATACATCTTATACATCCAATATATTAAAATTCATAACTAGTAAAATTACAGGCCTGAGATAAAAACAAAAAACAATTTTATGTTTGGGGTCACCACGCCATGAGGAACTGTACTGAAGGGTCACAGCATCAGAAAGCTTGAGAACCTCTGCTTTAGGGGGACTCACACCACATTCTGATCACACACTGTTCTCTTTACCAAGGAAGTTATTTTGAAGCTTTCACTCCAGACCTTGAATCATAGTGGGCAGATGAACACTCACTTGTCTTTAGCTTTACTAAAGCTTTATGAAATAAAACACAAAGAACATAATTGATTATAGTTTCAAAAACAAATATGTCTTTGCCTGTTTTCTTAGGAAAGTATCCTGGCCGGGGTTATTGTGTCTATTAAAAAAAAAAAAATAAGAAAACCCTAGTGAGTGGAGCTTATGAGATGCTACTCTTAACTGAAGAGATATTAGCAGTTGATAACTGCTAGGGGAAGGAGACTCATTATTCTTTGAGGTGTGGTCACTCTGAGGTTGATCATGCTCAAGTGAATGATCCCACATGTGCATATGTGGAAAGCATTAACTAAGCCTAGTGGATTATTAAAATAATAATAAGATTATATGAATTTGGGAATGAGAAATGTTGGGGAGGATCTGGCCAGAGTTAGAAAATTTGAATGTGGGGATATTTTCAAATACAATAAAAACAGTCACATATCAGAGGGATCTACCAACAGTCAGAGACATCAGAAGACAGATCCACCTTCTCCAGTCTTTGGGGTTTTTTTTGTTTGTTTGTTTGGTTTTTGTTTTTAATTTAAGAACATAGCACCCACATTCCCAAGAGGTGGGGTGGGTTGTTTTTGGTTGTTCAGTGGGAGTGGGTTATGGATTATTGTCATTGTTTAGGTTATTAAAAATTGTTAATAGTTATGGTTAGAAAAAAGTTTAACAAGAATGATTAGATTCAATATTTGTGTTAAAAAACAGAAAAAATGGGGATACAGATATATAGGATATAAGGATAGATTACTGAATCTTTTTAAAAAGGTTTTACTAGCTTTTTCCAATATTTTACATTGGATTGGATTTTTGTATATTGTATACAAATTGTGTATATTGAGATTAATTATGTTACTGTACAAATATCTCTATGCTTTTTCAAGGTATTATACTTATTCAGTCATATAGCAATGTAATACAAGTTGCTAGTCCATGAAAATTTTTATTACCAGCTAATTAGAATATAAAGTAATGCAAGTTAGTAGTTAGATATTACATTCAAACATAGTCATATTAGGTACGTTTTTAATATCAAACAAATATATTTTAGATCAACAGGTCTTCTTCAAACACTTCGAGATCCATAGAATATGGTATTTAAAATATTTTAAGAACTTAGACTTTTCTGAACAGTGAGACAGGTCTGCTCCTGGCAGCATCAATCTACTTCAAGGGAAAAATGGACATTGAAGAAACTCCATATGGAATGGAGTCTACTTTCTTTGTGGCAACAGTTAGCCACTGGACAAGAACCTGTTCTTGTATTGACTGCTTGACAGTATACTGTTTAAACTGGACATGCAGGTTCCCTTGGAAAGTAATCTTTGAACTTTGACAGAACAAGCTGAGATGGTCCCACAGGTTCCTGCTTTTTAGAGAAAACTGTCAGATATTCTCCAGGACACAAGGAGAAATGACTGATGAACTATACCAGAATGGGCAGAGCAGATTTCCTGCTTCACTGAAATGAAAAGAGACTCTGTGCCTGTAGGCTGAAGATGGATGCTCCAACTTTATAAAGGAACTTTGGGTGACTGTCTAGGCAGATAGGTGTCATCTCTGTCCTTTCTAGTTTTTGGAAGTTGCTTGCACTTCCTGTTTACTTGGGTAAATATTATTTCTTTCTTGGGTCTCTGAGGTAGTTGAAGATGAGTTAGTTATAGTTATAGTTTTCTAGTGACAGTTTTAGAAAAGAAACTTTGAAGTTAAAGTGTATAAGTTTAAGAGGCATCAAAATAATAGTTTTTAGTTAGTAATACAAGTTAGAAAGAAAATGAATTAAGTATAATCCTTTGGACTCATCAAAATAGGATAACTAATGGAATACTTTCTTTAAATTTGCAATTCTTAGTGGACTGGACATTACTCATTTATTGTTTGTATATATTGTATTAATTATTGTATCTACTGTATATGCTTTTTCTCATGTTAGCTATAACTTTCTTTTTTAAAATTTGACACAAAAGGGGATATGTGGGGATATTTTCAAATACATTTGGGGGTAGATATGACCACGCCTCATTGTATATACGTATAAAATTAAAATTATCAATGAATGACTATAAAACATATAAATGTAAAATTTTCACATTAGCCAGTGTGAGAGAAACCAATAGGATCATGTTTAAATGAAGTAGTTTGAGTTTCTTGAGCAGTGGGGTGATTTGTAAATAAGTAGAAAGCCAATAAATGCTATCCTTTCTCAATATAGCCTCATCTTTTACATTTTAAAACTTAATTATGGAAAAGGTTATCCATATACAAATTGTTAAGTGCCAACAAAAATATAATAGCTATATAAGCAATTTCACACGCTAATTACCTCATGAGAATACCTAAAATTCACCATGTGTACCCCGTATTTTCCAACATATGGTGAACTCAGATAGTGATGTATTTCTCTAAGAAATGCTAAAATACTTCATGGCTTGATTTGTGTTAATTTTTTAAAGTTTTCCTTCTTGTTGGTGTCAGGATACTATTTGTGTATCCTACAAGAATTTCTTATATCTTCCTACACAGTAAGCTTCATGAAGCTACAAATGAGTAGACTGTTCACCTGATATTTCTAAGGCAACCAAAGTAACTCGCATACAATGTGTGTAACTAATAGTTGACAACTATGTATTTTAGTGAAAACCAGCTGAATCCGTACTGAAAAGCACAAATTATGACTTTTATTCTACATAGTTATTTAGCGATGCCAAAGAAATGTTAGTAAATTATGACTCTTGATTGATTTCTTCCTCATTTATGACATAGTGATAACCCTTACCAAGGTAACCAGAATTGATTTGTTTCACAGTTACATATAATATAGTTCATCTTCTTGCTTCCAAATTTAATATAAATATTTGTCCTTTTGGTAAGCAAAGGGGTGGATCTGAACAGATGCTAACAATTTACCAATTTCCTCCTCCACAAGTCTTCCATGAAACAGTCTGAAAAAGATAATATGATTTGCCATTCCAAGACTTTGATTGTACACCACCATCATGCTTCCTTTAGAGACTCTGCATGCTGGCTATAACAAAGTGACTGTGACAAAGAGTCCTTTAATTCTGTTGATCATCACCAACACAATTACACTGAGAAATGTATTCGGGCACATGGGCTACAGAATTGGATCTTGAAATGGGAGATTTAAATTGGGAATGACTGGATCAATAAACAACTTTAATTAATAAGCTCTTGATATATTCACATAAGGTGGTTTTTTTGTTATTGTTTGATGTGTTTCTATGAGAGGAGGAACAATCAACAAAAACATGTCTTTCAGTTGACATGATTTGGGGATTACTTGTCATTTCTCTGTGGCACTGTTATTCGCTAGCTGCCTCATGAAATCCAAGAACACTAGGATGTAAGGGGCACAGCTGAGCAACCAAAAGCAAGACCACGCAGGCATCAGCTTTTGAATAAATCCTTTGCAAAGAAAACTCCACCCTATTTCCAATATCATATTAGTATACAACAATAGACATTAGAAGCCAGTCTGTATACCAGTTTCCTATCTGCTTATTTGAAAAAGGAGGGCAAATGTCAGCAAGTCATATCTATCAATATATAGAAGTCCAATCACCAACCAAAGCTCTCCTCAGGGACTATAACTTCTTCATCCCCTTTCTCTTACTAATATTTTCACCATACAGTTGTTAACAATCCAAATATACTCCTAAAATGTAATTACATTGCATATGTATTTATATATGGAAAGGTAAGCCAGTTACAAATTTATCGAAGGTCTTGAACATTCCTTTTCAACATCATTTCATTTTCCCTGGAATCATAAACTAGACATGCGAAAATAGAGTCTTAACTGGCCATCTCTTATAGATAAGTGAGGCTTCCAGGATTTGGATGTGGTTGCATTCAATTGAGTTATTGACTACGGGGGTACTCTGTACCCACTTTCTCAAAAGCAAACAATGCTCAGTGTTGCCATTGATTATAAGTTACATAAATAGCTGGTTCTCTGATAATCAGAAATGTACATGTAACTAGAGTAAACTTATAATACTATCTGAAAGCTCAGAGTGGCATCCAACCAGTAACATTTAACTTGACTCTGAAGGCTTCCATTTTCGCTTTGTAAAAAAGTTTTAAAAAGGAGGGGGTCTAGTTATTATTATTTTATTTTTGACTTCATGGTAATTGCGTGTCCATCCACTGGGGAAAAAGACAAGATTGAAGAGGGGGAATTGATACATATTTCATCATGAAGATTTATCCAGAGGTAACAAAAAAGACATTTGTTAATTTCCCTCCTGAGTGGGTTTTGGAGGCTTTCCAATACTCAAACACAAAGAGGCTCATTAGCTAATTCTGAAGCAAACAGCTGCTACAACACCAAGAGTCTTGAGTTCAGGCCCTTTGTACTAGAGATATCATGGAGGCTGTCCATTGACTGCATGATCAACCAACACTAACTGGACTATGTGGTATCTTCGGTATGCCTTATGGTCCAATACTCTGAGTAACAAATGGCCATTTATTTCCTATCCCTTCATCTTGCCAAGAGGAGACAGCAGCTTGGTTACTCAGAGGGCGTGATGCCAGTAATGTTGCTAAGCAATGCCATGTGGTATCTTGAGAAGCATATGCAAGGACTGCAGAATCCAAGAGAACCAAGTATACTCAAGGCGGGATGGTGCCACACCCTGACTCTGCCCTTTTGCTTTAGCCATATATGGGTCATCACTTGAGAAAGGGGCAGCCTTGCTAATGTTTTCAGTAAAAAATATTTAGGGATATGTGATAGAGTAAGCTTTTCCTGAATATCTGTAGGCCCAGTTCTATCCTGAGAGATGTGTCTTCAGATGACCAAGGTGATTGCACCAAGATAAATGGGCTAAAATCTACCCAACATGAATGTGTGTAGGCAGATTTGCTCCTATGACTTAGCAATAATATTTACAAAGAAATTGTGGATTATCATGGCCACAAGAAAAAAGTGGTATAGATTCCCACTGCCTAGAAATCAAGGAATGATTTAAAATGATAAGAACTTCTTGTAATTTCTCAAAATGAGACACAACATAACTTTTCATTTTATTCTATTTCAAAGATGTATGTACAATAAGATGATTTGATAAATGGAACTGTCAACTTCACTTCATCGTATTAGGAATCTTCCTGTGAATTAATTTTGGGAGATAGGAAAAGTATAAAAAGTCAATTATATGACAGTAAACTAAAATTATTTGCCCAAACTATTGCTGACGTTTTTAAAGAAATCAAAATGCAAGGTACAGTATAGGCACACCTTTATCATCTGGACAGACTAGGCACTCTTAGATTTCTCTCTGAATCAGAGCAACTGGAAACAGAAGCGAAGCTCAATACTGGTGGTCTACACCTAGAATCTCAGCACTTTGTAGCAGAATGAGGAAGATAAACAAGTCCAGGCTTGTCAGAGTTACATAGCAAATTCTAAGTCAGTGATGGCTGCATAATGGGAATTTGTTTTACAAGAAAGCAAAACAAATAATAAAGAGAACAAGAAGCCAGAATCAGAATCTAGTGTTCAACTTTAACATATTTTGGATTTTTTTAATCTTTTAAGAAATTTTAACATTGCTACTTGTACTGGATGTTTTCTCCTTTAGGCTGTGACCTTGAATCTTTTATATCAAAAATACTCATGCGGATTTTCGTGATGGGCAACTCTCTTTGTCATATTCAGGGATGACAAAAGGACTTACATAAATATGACTGGCCACACTGAGAAATCTCAAAGGACCTCCAACTTTACAATACATAAAACACAAATAAGGATCACAAAAAATAGAGGAAAACCCGAAAGAGGCATATGCTATAAGTAGATGTAACAGCATGGTGTCATAGCAAAAATCCACGAACCCTAGAACCAGACTGTCTAAGTTCAAACTTCAAACTTCAGTGTGAGCCACTTCTCTGTCTCATTTTATATCAATATGATCAAGATATTGGTAACACCAACCTAAAATGAAATGATTGTCAGCTAAGTAAATATATGCTAAGTGTTAAACGGAGACCATGGGAGAAAACAAAAATTATGTAAATACTTGTTACAAAAAATGCTGGGTAACTGAGTTATGAGATCAGCTAAACTCAAAGAGGCAAAGCTAATGATGATCCATGAAGTAAGTTTTGCGTTCTCTTTGTGGTCTGGCATCTACAATCTGCAGAAGGAATAGACTGTTCATAAAAAAAGAAGACACAATGACTAAGAAGCACAACCAGGTCCTTTCAATTACTCCCCACAAAAGAACTGACAGCCATTCTGAAAGAATCATAGTGTGTGGGGCTGTAGGAAATGATCACCATTCTGAAAGAATCATAGCATATGGCTGCCATAGGAGATAAACTCTAGGTAAAAAGAGAGAAAAACTAGATCTGAAGGAATTTGATGATTAGTCCCTACTGGGTATTATCCTGAAACATGGAGACGACATGATGATATCTCTGTGCCATCCTGTAGAGGGGGAGGTCTGATGTGGGGAAGGAGGGTGGAGTAAGATCAGATCAAGCCAGCTACCAATATATATATATATATATATATATATATATATATATATATATATATATATATATAACACAAGTAAGTCACAGACCACATGACAAGACAGATTAATAAAAATGAGTTAAGATACATTCCATGAATAAAATCTACAATGAAAAAAATGATCAATTTTTTTTAAAAAAGGATTATTTTTCTTTCAGAACAGGGCTGTCCAAATACAAGAGGCTGCACTAATTGAATCAAAAGGTTTAAAGGCAATGATTCTCAGACAATGGTTTCCATACCAAGTTCATCTCTTCTCTTTAATACTTTACCCATGACCTGACTTTTTAAAGGTTACAGTACACACCAATTCCTTATGCAACAACTGAATTTCTTTTGTAAATCCTCCACACCCATGGCACTATAATGTGGAATAACTTTCTATATGCTATGAATATTCTTCATTACCACTGGTTAATAAAGGGACTGTTTTGGCCTATGGCAAGGCAGGTTGGAGGCAGCTGAGAAATCCAAGCAGAGAAAAAGGCAGAAAAGGAAAGGGTCAAGGAGTCACTGTAAGCTGCTGCCAAGAAGGCAAGATATAATGGAGTACAGGTAAAGACACAGAGACGTGTGTCAATACATAGATTAGTAAGAATGGGACAGGTAAAGACACAGAGAGGTGTGTCATACAGGTAAAGACACAGAGACACGTGTCAATACATAGATTAGTAAGAATGGGTTGAGTTAAGTTGTAAGAGCTGGTTGGTAATGAGCCTGGCCCACAGATCAAACAGTTTGTAGTTAATATTAGCCTCTGAGTATAAACAGCTGTGGGACTGCAGGTAGGAAAGATCCCTCGAGACCACAGGCCCCAACAGGGCAGAAAACTTCAGGTTACAACACTGCACTATAAAGTGTGTACTAAATCTATCTGTTTTTGAAAAATTTCTGCCTATGTCCACTTTTGCATCACCCTCCTTCTGATTATGACATATTGAATTAAATCTAACTCCCGTCTCTGCTTTATTTTCTTCTTTGAATATGCACATTTTAAAAGGACTATTGGCGTGGGTGGAGACACTTCAGATGGGCATCTAGGAATACTTCACCTTTGAATTAGTCTTCGTGCCCCAAAGCTACTCACCCTAGTTTGAATCTTCCAATCTTATATTTTATTATTCAAAGATCAGTAATAAATGCCACCTCAAAATTTCTTTCCTACATGTCTAAGATACTGACTTAGGTTATAAATCAATTTCATAATCTCCCTTGAAGGCAGGACTGTATATTCTAAATTGAGTAACAGCTTGCCTGCTTTTAGTAAGTTATCTTTGAGGAAAAAAGAACATTAGCATATGGAAAAAAGCAATAAACTTGATAGGGATGAAGTCATCTAAATTAGTAATTAAGTATATCTTTAATAACAATGATATTATTAATATTGGGGTTATGTCCACTAAAGAAGGGGAGACTCAGTTCCTGCTAATTCTATGGCACTTGATATTCTATGAATCTTAAGTGATTACTCACACACTAAACAAAGAGCCAGGTGTCCCTTTTTTGTCTGTTCTACAGTGTGAGAAAGAATAAAGAGAGAAAATTGTCCCTGGGGTGATATTTTCTTATGCAAACTAATGTAAATCACACATCTCTCTGTTGAAAGCTTGTCTGACAAGCATTTCCAAAGCACAAAACAAATCTCAGAATAGGTTAACTTACACTGGGCTGATATTAGCAAAGGACTTTTAGTAGTTCAGAGAAGGCAGGAAAATAATTTCCCTGCTAGGGGAAAAAAATGTACCTAAATATCATGGTGCATTAAGGGATTAGTGGTAGTTTAGCACACTGTCCTCTTCGCCACCAGGGGCAATCTTTTGATCTAATCTAAGTGGTAATTTAATTTTAATGAAAGTAGAAGACATGAGAGGCTTTTCTGGGTGTAGGAAGAGGGACCAAGGTAGTCAGGAGCACCAGCTGCTTTTTCCTGCTAGACAGGGGGCTAGACTCATTGCTGAATGTGCCTATGGTACTCATTGTTATATGTACCCCAATACTTAAAGCTAATGGTCCTAAGGTTCAGATGAAAATTTCAAACTTTGAAATATCTGGGTTCAGAACACATTATGAGGATCTGCTCCATTCTCTATACTCATACCCTCTATTTCTCTTCATTCTCACTGGTTTTCCTATCTAAACATCCCTGAGGTGCCAACCTGAGCACAGAAAAGTGTACGTCTAGAGAAGTTAAGAAATTTCTAAAGGTCGCATCTGCAGATAGCTGAACAAGATTTCGGTCTACATTTTTACGGCTTGATTATCTAGGTCTGGAGTGACCCTTCTGAAGCTGTAGCTTACTGCTTTTCATACTGCCATTTGCATGGATGGAAGAGAAGACAGGGAAAGAAAAAAGATCTTGAACGCATTGTCAGAAAAGATTTATCATTTATATGACAGATTAGCAAGCATAGGAATAAACACTAAAGTCTGATGTAATGCATCGGAAGCTGTATTAAGCCTTATAAATATTGAAAAAAAAATCCTTTGACTCATGTTACCAGCCATAGGAACATTCACTCTCTTCAGATTCCCACAAACTAATTTCCAGTCCTATATATTTGCTTTATAAAATCATAGGGTAGTGATTATTGTATGTTATATAACATTCTGGATAATAAACTCATTAGAAATATGTGAACCATGTATGCCAATATAAATTTCAGAGGTTCACATATAACAACATTACAAAACATTACAAAAACATTACAAAAGATTATATAAAAGATTATATGGCTGATGACACTCAACATCTTGGGTACAAGACAAAAAAAATGAGGTTTGAAGTGACCTGGAAACTTCTTTCTTGCTGGCTACTTTTCATAGTAACAGAAGATGCTAGGCTATGTGTCATGAGAAAAATTTACTCAATGGTCTTAATCAGTAGTGGACCTTGGATATTATAATTCTGACCAGTCACGCAAATGTAGTCACTGGTGCAATAGTACCATGAATGCTATGGAGAGTACTCGACCACTTTCTGCTTGAATTTGAAAGGGAATTCATATCTGCTTCTGCAAACCTGATCAAAAGCTCAGAGCTGGAAAGATCATAGGGCTTAGAGATACCTACTAATGTTTTGCTAAATGGACATGTTGCTGTTCAGCTTTCTAAATATTGATATTATAATCTATTATACTCATAAATTAGTACTGCTCTCAACTTTCATCAAAGAAAATTCTTTTTTTTAGTGGGCAATGATTAGTGTAGATAATTTAGGTAGGTAGGTAGAAAAATAGGTAGGTAGGTAGGTAGATAGATAGATAGATAGACAGATAGATAGATAGATAATAGGTAGATGGGATGTAAAATATTTGGTAAATTTGTTGTCATTGTTTTGAAATGGCCTCATACAGTAAAATTGCCTTGAGCTCACTCTTAGCCCATTCTATTTTAAAATCATGCTCTTTCTGCCTCTGCCTTCCAGATGCTGGGAATACAGGTGTGTGTCAACATTCTTAGTGACCCTAGAACTACTTTAGACCACAACTTACTCCAAACACTATTTGTATTTCAAAAGAGGTAGAAACAAAAGTATTTGTATATGTGTAGTGTCTCTAGGATTATAAAGCACTTTTTTTCCTCTTATTTTTATTTATAAATTGCTGAAAGCAAGGTCAGCTCTGTTAATATTTTGTGTGAATTTTCATTAAAACAGGGAAAGAGCAGGTAGATGATTCAACCATATACTAACCCATTGACTCTTGGCAGCCCTCCTTCAGACTAAGAACCACTGAAATCCCGTGCTCTTGCCCAATGAGGCCACATTAAACACACTCAGACTGTTTAAAAACTTTTACATGTAGATGAATATGTCACTTTTCAAGAAAACTGGCATGAAAACACCCTAATTTGCAAAACTAAATCATTATTTTTGCATTATAAAAGAAAACTTCAAAGGATTTCTCTAGGCAGTGTGTTGCCCTGAAACATTTAAATGATGGCAGCTCACACCTACCCAAATGATTTATACATGGCACCTTAGAAGGGTTTCTATTGTAACGCTAAGTGTGTCTGTACCAGTAAAATAATTATTTGTTCTAATGGAGGCTATTACCATTTTATTATTCAGGCAAGTAGCACTAAGTAGCCTTATCATATTGAATATGAAATTTCACTTTCAAAACCTGTAATAACTCTTTGTTAAATAAGAATCCACTGACTTGAAAGTTATTATCTCTCATACCAGAAGTAGATTCATGTGGCATTCTGCTATGATGGTGGATTAATCAAAAATTAATATATCCACTGTTGTCTTTTAAGATGTGCTTATTTGTTTTTCTGATAGTTAATTTAAAAATTGCTGTCAGTTAATAAAACACAGATACTCTCTGAAATATTTTTATATTCCCATTTTATAAATTATAGAGATTGTTTTTCTTAAGAAGATGAATAATTGTAATAGGAGGTTCTTATTTATTAAGTTGATACTCAAAGCAATCAATACTCTTAGAGGAGAAAAATTCTTTCCAAATGAAATCAAGAATAGTTCTATAATGAAATGCTGACAGGCCTGTTCTTATATAGAAACTATACAAGGGACATAAGCAACCAAATTTCATTCATTTGATCAATCAATCTGTATGAAACTGTTGAATACTACAACTGAGTAAATGAGTAATTTCTAATATTCTAAGCAAGGAAGTAACTTGAAAAATACAATTAAATATTTAAAACTGGCTCCTGGGGAGGATTTTAAATGCTCCAAAATGCTTTAAAATGCTTTGAGAGAACAATAAATACAAAAATGATAGTTATGTCAGCTACCCTGACTTGTATGTATGTGTCAAAATGTCATACTGTACACCAAAAATATATAACATTATGTGTCATAAAAAATGTTAGTGATCTCATTTGAAAAGAAGCTACTTATCCAATAGCCAAATAGATCTTATTATATTGACCTATATAAGAAAACATTAAGATAGAGGTATAATATCAAAACAGCTAACTAGAAAACAGTTATT
This sequence comes from Phyllotis vaccarum, assembly GCA_033318265.1. Taxonomy (NCBI): domain Eukaryota; kingdom Metazoa; phylum Chordata; class Mammalia; order Rodentia; family Cricetidae; genus Phyllotis; species Phyllotis vaccarum. The sequence goes on from JARWLC010000006.1 coordinate 58,757,093, forward strand.
TGTACATGTTTTCATCTGAAAAATCAGAAAGTTAATGAATGTGATTATCTCTTATTCAAACAATAGCCAATATGTTTGTCAAATGCAAGGCTGGTGATTTCTGAACTCCTTCCCTTCATTGGCATTTCTTAACTTAGTGCCCTATTTTCCCCTCATCACTTTGAAAAACTGTTCCTGTTTGTTGACATGAAGAACAATAGTGTCTTCTTCCTGAGGTTAAGCAGCTCCTTAGCATTCAGGTAAATGGTCAAGTTATTAATAATATTAATAATATAATTAATATTATTTATTTTCCTTTTTGTTTCCTTTTTAAAGAACTTGACAATCTGGGAACAATATTTTCTTCAGTTGCAAAGAAAATGAACCACTACTTGGTTAGTTGGTCTTTAACATTAACGGAAGTTGATAATATTCATCAGAATCCAGGAGGCTGGGTGTTAGCCTATTTGATTAAAAGAAAAATGTCTTTATATTGAATGAGGGACTCAGTTTGGGCTCTGGGGGCACAATGAGGTTAAATAAGTTCACTAATTAATAAAAGAATATTGAAAAATTGAGGCAAACATCAAAGAATGTACAACCAGAGGAGATTAAATTTATTACATCTCAGTAGTCCAAACTGTCCTGAGGCCTTACAGTTAATGAAACATATTTTATATTCATCACGTAAGACGTAGTAATTCATAGCATCTAATTTCATTAGAAATTCTGACTTGCTCAAGTCAGTAAGTGGAAACGTACGTATGCTATTGAAAAAGCTGTACATTGAAGCTGAGCAGTGGTATGCTCAGAAATGGATGCCAGAAGAGACTGCATGAATTTCCCAGTGGAAGGCAGAGGACTAGAAATCAGAACACTCACCACTGGGGAAGTAGGCCAACAGGGAATGGGAACAAACTTTCAGAGGGTAATGGAAGTTCTTACTACAGACCCACAATTGTATGTACTTTCCAAAGCTCATTAGAATGTATGCCCTAAATCTAGCCACAGCACTGTCTGAAAATCAAGGCTTACTAAATACAAATCAAATCTTTACCCAAACACCAAAATTAATTTCAGTGGAAGAAACTGGATCTAACAGTGACAATTATGAACCTAAATAGGAAACTTTTATGGAGTGCATGAATGGGAAAAGATAGTAAGCCTGTCATCACTGAATCCTAAAAACAGAATTTCAGTATCCAGAAGTTAACATCTTTAAAAAAAAATACAGCCAAAGAAACCAACTAACTCTGCCTTATTAAATGTATATATCATACTGAGCTTAAAGAGAGATGAACACTATTATTGGCTTAAACATGAAGCACAGGCTGGTATTAATGTTGAAATTTACACTCCTATCTTGAAAATCAGCAAAGTTGTGACTAAAAGTTTTGGGAATTGTTACAAATTAATCTGCACTTTGTGCTTTTCTGGCAATTATGATTGTATGAAAATTTAATTAACGTATATTTAGATTAAGATAAAACAGAAATATTTTATTTTTATTTTAAACAAAAATTTAATTCTAAAACAAAGTTACTTGTTGACAAGGCTATAAAAAGGACTGTAGCTCAACTGGGTAAATTAATAATAACCATAACTCCAAAGTGCTGGTCTATTTGTTTAAGTCATAGAAAACTAAAAGTAAGAGGAAAGCATATTCCTTTAAATTTCCTATCTTCATATATAAACAATATGTTCCATATACAGAAATAAACGTGTGTGTGTGTGTGTGTGTGTGTGTGTGTGTGTGTGTGTGTGTGTGTGTGTATGTATGTGTGTTTGGTTTGATTTGGTTTTCAACACAGGGTTTCTCTGTGTAACAGTCATGGCTGTCCTGGAAGTTGCTTTGTAGATCAGGCTGACTTACTTCATTGAGATCTGCCTGCTTCTGCCTCTTGGAATGCTGGGATTAAAAGCCTGTGCCACACCACCTGGCCAAATAGTATATATTTTTGTGGGTATATCAGAGGGATCTATCCACAGTCAGTCTAAGAGGATCAGAGAGTGGTTATTCACACCTTTAATCCCAGCACAGGGGGATCCCAGGAGTGGTGATTTAGGCCCTTAATTCAAACTGAGTTGGAGGTCATCTTAGTTTACAGAAGGTGTTCCAGGCTCCCAGGCAGGCAGTGGTGGGGCCATGCCTTAACTGAGCAAAGAGAGTATTTAAGGCAAGCATAGAAAGACAGAAAGACAGAAGAAGCCAGAAGGAGCCAGGCTGAGGAAGCTGGAAGACAGCTGGGTAAGATCTGACTGTGGTGTTTACTCTCTCTAATATCTCTGACTTTCCCAGAGATCTGGCCCTAAGTTTCCTTTATTCATGCAACATATTTTTACAAATATTTTTATTTCCACAAAGCATGGGCACAGTAAAAAATTTAAAATCAGATTCTGCCTAGTTAGATGTACAAGGACCTAATCCTATTAGTAAAAACAGGAGCTCGCTACTTTTTGCCATACAACAACTACCTCTGTGATAAGTGATTCCATCAATATTTACAGAAAAAAAATTATGATGTAGAAAACGGTTTTGCTGTTGTTTTGCTTTTGTTTAGCTAAGGCCCTGAGAGACTTTAAAAAGGTGAAATAGAGAAATAGTTTGAATAGGCTCAAGAACAGAATAATTAAAATTCAAAAATAACCCTGCAAAATGTAAGAGGCTTTTCTTAGACTAGGTGATACTCTTCAGTGCACAGTTGAAGATCGACCGGCCCCAGTCCTGTGGGTCATCCAAAATTAACCTAATTAACACATGGAGTGAATGTTCGGGACTAGGCAGGATGAGTTCCTGTATGGCTCATGTTCTGTGGTTGTCATGGTGAGCAAAGATAAGAAGGTGTGTAGGCAATACATCATGGCAACAAGATGTTAGAGAAAAAGAAAGAGACTGGATTCCATACATTTCTAAGATGATTGACTGGGTTGCAGTATGTGTGATGTACACTTTAAGACTGTCCTAGAAATGACTAGCTAAATCTTCACAAGCGCTCATTTTGGAGATGAGGAAATAGTTCCATCAGTAAAGTGCTGTTTTGTCTAAGCTCAAGGACCCAAATTCAATCCCTAGAACTTAGTCACTTTAGTTCTGGAATCTCACACACTATTCTGATCTCTACAAGCACCAGGCATGTAATTGATTCACATAATACATGAAGATAAAACACTTACCCATGCAAAATAAAATTACAATTACCTTAAAAAAAAAACAAAAAACAAACCAATAGTCATTGATAGAGACAGAGAAAGGTAGATTTCTGGCACTTGCTGCTCAGCTAACTATCCAAGCCTACTTGGTGAATATCCAGGCCAGTAGAAGACAATGTCTTAATAGAGAAAGTGGAAAATATCCTAAGGTATGACACCTGAAATCAATCTCTGATCTCCATTGTGGGCACAGTTGCAGAATAAAAAGATCTAAGGCATTTGGATTGCATGTAGAAGTTTATTCAAAATGTCTAGCATTCTCTTCCTATAAAAACACTGTACTAATACTAAAGTTGTACTAATGGAATGTATGTGACATTGTGTTTTGTACACTGCACCACGGTAGAACAAAAGTAAACTTTTGTATATAGTTCAGAAAGTGTGACCAGCTGTTTGTGCTTCTGCAAGCTACATGTCTATCATACATATTTCATTACATGTCACAAATCTGTTTTCAACCCCATAGCAATTCAATAGCAGTTACTTAATTTTTATTACATCTTTATGTAATAATGCCATTATTGTTTCACAGTACAGTTTAAGTCATCTCAATTTTAGAATCAGACTCATTAAGAGTGAGCAATTTGGTGCTTAATGACTTGTTAACCATGAGTAAATATATTAAAATAATAGAGTAATAAATTTAAATTGAATCACATTGGGCTTTCTTTTTTGTTCAATAATGTCTTCTGTAGCAAGAAAAAAAGTGCTACTTAAAAAGCAATTGTTGATAAAATACATTTTAAATAGCCTATACTCATTCCTCACTATCTGTCTCTTCTACTTGACTCTTTTTTTAGTTATGCTGCTCCCCATGATCTCTTAAATATTCAATATTCTGAACATTTCTAATTATATTTCTAAAAGAAACAATATCATGCTGGGCAAGGATCTTGAGCTCTAGGTCAGCTAAATACAAAATAAAGACAATATCTTAAGGCATATACAAATGGAATAAAATGAAAGGTCTTTTATGTAAACAAACAAGCAAAACCCCATAAAGGTAACTGTAAAGATTTGAAGGCTTTAGTGATAAAGGAAAGACATTAAAACACAAACCAACATTTGGTTGTAATAGATTGATGAGTTGGCAAGGTAGGGACAGTCTTCCTCTGAATCCATCCCTCAGCCTGCTTAAACCATGATCAGTTTGATGTTTCTTAATCAACATCTCAGCTCTCTGTAATCTTCTGAATCAGGCTGTCGACTTTAGTGACATAAATAAGTTCTATTTCTTTAAATCCCACAGAGCCTCAGGAACAATCAAAGAGCAAGCAGGAATTTAATCTAGCATACAGCCCATCAACAAAGACTGTCAATTTGATTCAAATAGCAAATACTGCTGAGAAGGAACCTATGGGACACAGCCAGCTGTGTTTTGTACTCACAAGCAGTGGTTAGGGTGACAATGACATGAAATACTATGTTCTGGCTCCAAAAGGAAACAAAGATGGGGTAAGACTCACAAAGCAGTGTTAAATAAGCAAGTCTAAAATTCCCAAAAGATATTTATACAATGGTACCCTAAATATAGTAATGAGTAAAGCCCCAACTCATGTATAAGATACTAATAAGTGAAAGCCATTTCTATCCCAGGATGGAAACCAAAGAAGTTGAAATTTCTCAGAATTGAACATTACACAGTGGATTTTTCTGAGATAAATCTGAAATAAGATCTAACTGTATTTAAGGTCAATGAGGTATTTCTGATCTGGGAACTTTACTAGCCAGAGAGGAAGTATCATTAGAGGATAAACAAATGATCTACATCAGCAGTATGAAAGGCTTTTTATTTTCATTTAAATTTTAGGTCTACCTACTCCCGTTGGTGTTTGAAAGGCATAGGCATGCATCTGTGTAAGGAAGCATGTTATATTATTTGTACCACCTCCTTACTTCATGAGCTTGATACCCACAGAGCATTCTTATTTTATCTCTTCCATTATACCCAAAGAAACTTCCCTCTGGAACAGTTCTCAGCCTGTGGAATGTGACCCCTTTGGGGAAGTCAAAGGGGTAGCAAAACTACAATATAATGTAGCAACAAAAATAATTTCATGGTTAGAGTGATCACACTATGGGGAATTGTATTAAAGGTTGCAGCATTACGGAGGTTGAGAACCATGGTGCTGTGGGTTTATGCTTTTGTATATTTTAAATATTTGTCTCTCCTATTGGTTTAATGAAACACTTACTGGCCAGAAGGCAGACAGGAAGTA